>JAOUQW010000021.1:336810-348380 GCA_028565825.1 Olivaichthys viedmensis | reverse complement strand
TAAAATGCAGCTCAACATTAAAACATGATTAAGAATTAAAGAACTTTTAAAATAAACTCAAAACATTATCCAATAAACGAAGAGGTATAACTAATAAAAGACATATAGTATGTCAGTACAAAGGTAAAAATAAATAAAAAAGTACAAATATAAAAACAGTAAAATAACTAATAGTGTTACAAAAATGATGAAGTAAAAAGATGAGTTTTATAAAGCTGCTAATAGACAGAGCCTGATGAATACCTAGAGATTGTGTGTTCCAGATTTTAGGATTGAAAAAACAAACAGACACTTCTCTACCTTTGTATTTTACCCTTGGGAGGGATGTTCGGTAAGGCACCACTCGATGATATTAAACTGATTCTGGTTTTGGAACTTGGCTCTAATAAAAATGTGGCTTTTATATTTAACTTCCCTGTTGCTAATAAACACTGTGTACTGAACTTGGGTCTAACCTCCTAAATTGTTTTATGACAGACTCACAGAAGTCACACTCTTTGGCGCCCTCATGGAGGAGACCCATGGGAATGTTCCAGCCCGCTGTGCGTCCCACACCAGTGTGACACGACTTCCTGCCTTTCAGCGTCTCCCAGGTCACATTGGAGTCCTTGTGCACTACAGCCACAGCGTAATAGGACGAGGCATCTGAAGGGAACATGAATGGCACAGATGGACATAACCCTTATGTTTGGTTTGGGTCAGAACATCAAACTTTATGTACTTGTCTCTATATTTCTATAAAGTCATTTTTTTAAATCACATTTATATTATAGAGATGTTGTTCAGGTTATTTTGAGCTGATAGTAACAAGGCGTTTTTTTTAAAGCCTGGTGTTTGTAAATCTGATACAAATCGGTGGCTGTCCCATTCACGTCATCTCTTATTTACACTTCCACATGTGCACACACACAAACCTGCAATCAGGAGGACCCCCAAGAATTGGAAGGGCTCCATTTCCATCAATATTTTTTAATTGATCATCACAGAGAAAAAAGAAAAGAATGACTGAGGATTTAAAAATAAATGAGTTCTAATTATATAAAATCTAAAGAACTGGCCTTTGTTTCTACTCACTTACATTTTGTGTTTGCATTAACATTGTTTTGTGTTTGTAGCATATTTTAAAACACCTCCTGCACTGTCACAGAAGGCTTCCCCTAAACATGGATGCTGCAGAGGAAACCACAAAAGCAACAGCAACTGCAACTCCTTCCAGACCCGTCAACCATATAAGAGGCGAGTGTGAATCTCCCAGTTTTCCCCCGATTGCCGAATCTCGAAAGCCGAGAAAAGTATGATGGTAACCCTGTATCTTATTGAGGCTTTTTACACCAGTGTTTGTTAAACATCACTCATATTCCCGTCAAATTTTCAGAGCGATGCAACTAAGAATGCCTTTTTAGTCTCGTTGCTTACAGGCAGAGCTTAGGAACAGACCACTTCTATATGGGAATGAGACGAAGAAGATGCATGGTCCTATGAACGATTTACAAATCTCATTCGAGCTTAGTTTATAGGTAGCGAGTCAGGTGAGCAAATGCTTCAATAAACCAAAGGCAAGGATCGAGCAACTGAATATGCTCTCCACTTCTGCACTCTAGCCGCTAGCAGTGGATGAAATGAGTGGACCCTAATCACCACCTTTCATTGAGGACTACGAGGAGCTCCAGACTGAACTTGCCTGCAGAGACAACTCCCTATCGATCTTACTAGCCCAACTCACTAGCAATCTGGCAGGAGCCCATGGAGATTGGCAGAACATAATTGACACCTGAAAAAACATGGAGGCAGCTTTAGGCCTGGTTGTGTCTCTCCTGTGGGGGCTTCACTCAAATGTTAAAAAGTATGTAAGGGCTTGCACTGTTTGCTCCCAAGACCTCTCACCAGTTACCTGCCAGAACCCTGGAGCCCCTTCTGGTACCACAACGGCCCTTGTCTGACCTCTAAAAAAAAAAAAAAAAAAACTACTTGAACTTGAACTTAAGTGGACTTTGTCATGGACCTTCCAGCCTCAGAAGGTAACACCACAATACTGGTGGTGGTTGATTGGTTTTCTAAGGCCTGCTGTCTCCCCACTGCGCACTACACACCTCTTCAGCCAGGTCTACTGCAAGGGCAGTGGTGGCTCAGTGGTTAGGGCACTGGGCTACTGATGCAATTGAGGTGTATAGAGCGTTCATGGAGCATCTGGGCATAATGTGAGCCTCATCTCTGGTCACCATCCAGAGTCTAACGGCCAGGTGAAGAGACTGAACCAGGAACTTGGCCCATATCTTCACAGTTAGAAACCCCTTGGACCACTTCTTCACTGGACTAATGCCCTTCCAGTGAGTCCTCGGGTTACCAGCCACCCCGGTCCCTTGGATCCCCGGCGGAGAGGAGGTTCCAGCGGGGTCTGAGTCTCTGCCATATAAATCTGGAGAGAGCCATTTGGAGACAGAAAGCCAGAGCCAATTGGGATATGCTTCACTGTGCAGGAGATTTGCCCCAGGTAATAAATCTATTCTGCAGTCCCATGAGCAATAAGGGGGCTGTTTGGCTGCTTTGGTTTTGCTAAATACTTCTGCGAGATCCTGATATGCTAAGGGAATTTGTAACTCTTTGACAATATCCAGGCTTTCTATATGTAGAATGGCAGGGAACAGTCAGCCACAAAGAATGGCACCGGGGGCTCTAGGCACCTTTGTTGCACAGTTATGTAAGGCCAGCCAGGGAAAACCTAGGGACTACCAGGGGACTGAGTTACTTTGTGAAATGGTTTGGGTGTGGAACAGACCACTGTGCATGAAAATTGGAATTATGCTTTATTGTACCTTGACAGTTCCCAGGAAACCAAAGAAATCTAGGTTGATGAACACAAATATCTTTAAAGCCCCAAGACAAACTGTCCGGCAAAGTGAATTTACGGTTTACCAACTGAGGGACAACTGGTGGGCTTACCTGAGGTGGTGTTTTGAACTTTGGACAGTTGTTGTTTAAAGTGGCCACTTTAAAGGCCCCCGAGAGTCGCAACAGAAAAACGTTTGCCCTATTGTCAGGAGATCGCGAGTTCGAATCCCAACAATGCCACAGCCATCTGTGGCTGGGAGTCCAAGAGAGCATAATTGGCCCTGCTTTCTGGGTGGGAGGGATGGCGTTACACTCTCCCCTGTAGATCAGAGCGACACTAGCCCATCGTGGGCGTCTGTGAGCTCATGATCATGAAGAGGGCAGTTAACATTTTTCTCCAAGTGTGTCCAGCTGCCCTGTGACGTTGCATGAGCAGCAGTTCGAAAAGATGTGGTACTTGGCTTCAAGTGTCTCGGAGAAAACATGTGCTAGCCCTTACCCTCTCTGGTTGGTGGCTGTCATGCAATAGTGGAGAACAAACTAGGAATTGGCAATGACCAAATTAAGAGAAAATATTGTAAAAATCCAATAGAAAAGAAAAAAAAAGTGGCCACTTTGTTTGCAGTAAAAACAGAATCCCTTCCTTAATCTGCACTGCCTCTTCTCACTCACCCGATTTTCAAGGTGTAGCTCTCTGTATTCGAGACAGAGGACTGTGATGTATGCAGGAATTTGGAAAGGGGATGTCTGGCACATTAAAAGGTTGTAGAGATGAATAGAGAGCGGAATAAACTTGAAGAAAGTTAGTTGCTCCTTCTTGCATACAAGCTCTTCTTGCAGCATTTCACTAGGCCCCCTGTGCTAAGCTGTTTTTTCATAACAGATTCATTTCACCTGCTTCCTGCTACCAGAGGTTAGTCCATAACCAGTGGCTAAGCTTCCAGGAACTTTAAGATCACAGTTTAGTTGATTCTTGGGTTTGTCAAGTTTTAAAATAAACTATCCATAACAAGAAGCAGTGTGGAAGGGTTGCAAGAAAGAAGCCCTTCCTGAGCGCAACCCACAAAATGCAATGCCAGGACTTCACCAAGCATCATTGGAACTACAATTGAAATTGTGTGTTGTGGTCAGATGAGACCAAAATCTCAAACTTTTTAGCACACCAGCGGCATGATTGGCAGAAAATGAGGATTCAAGCATTCAAGGAAAAGCCCCCAAACCCACTGTAAAATATGGTATTGGATGCTTTGGTGCTGTTTTGCGACTAGTTCCCCAGGGGCTCCTGTGAAGAATGATGGCATCATGAAGTCTACTATAGTACCAGGATATTTTAGCCCAAAACCTGGTTGCCTCTGCCAGGAGGTTAAGACTTGACCATAGATGAATCTTTAAACTACACAATGACCCAAAACATACATCCAAAACAACACAGAAATGGTAGCATGGACACAAAATCAATGTGTTGCATAGGCCATCTCAGTTTCCCAATCTGAACCCTATTCAAAGCCTGTGGTCTGAATTGTAGAGGACGTCCACACGCACAAATAAGAGTATAAAGGAGCTTGAAATGTTCTGCATGAGGAGGGTCCAAGATCCCTCTACGTGTTCTCTAACCTTGTTAGACATTAGAGGAAAAGGTACAGTGCTGTTGTTCTCTCTAGGGGATGTTTTACCAATTAATTGTAGGGGTGCCAATAACTTTGAAGCCACTTAAGACAATTTGTATGTTTGAAAAAATAGTGTTAAAATAAAACTTAAGCTCAAAATATCTCATTGCATGTGTTATTTATTTTATAGATGAATATTTGCTTCTTTTCTGGAGTTGACTGAAATTGGTAGCCTTGATAATGAGCTCTGAATTTTGGTGATTGTGACTTCTGGTGCACAGGGGGAATTATCATGTGCTGGTGTGACAGCGTCATTCCTTTTGCCTCTAGTGGTGCTATCCTAGCATTTTGGGATAAGTAGTTCTTTAATTGCATAACTATTACCATTTTTGTAAATCTTTAAAGTACTCTTTAAAATCTTTAAAGGCTAATTATGATTGATCAAGTGCCTTTATTAATTGTTTTGCGGTTTAAGGAGTAAAAGAAGAAAAAAAAATCAGGCTGCCATTCCGATCTTCTTCTGTTTAGAGCGAGATGGCCAAAGATTTTAGAGAGGAATGATGGCATTTGCTAATAATTAAGATTAGTATAAGACATATTGGGGATTTAAAAAATAAATAAAACTCCATTTATGTAGCTACTTTAGGAGATGAATGTGGGTGAAAATTTTACCTACCAGATCCAAAATCGCACTTTGCTGTTGGGATGGAAGAACAAAATTGTATAGTTAGTTATGCCCATATTACATACACTAATATATAGATGTATTGAAAAAAGTTGGTAACAAATGAAGCCTGTACAGATAAACCTTTAAGAGTATTCTTTGTGATTTGGTAGCAATGCTTTGTAAGCATTTTTAAAACCCTTAGTGCCTCATAAAGCTCCACTAAAGTACTACAATTAATTAATTAATTATACTGTAAATATAATTGTCAGAGTTCATCATAATGTTTGCATTACTGTTCTGACTGGTAATGACCATAAAGCACCTTTAATATGTATAATAAAAGTATTATAAAAGTTTTCTCACATTCATTATTATACTCTTCCACCATGGCTACCACCAGTCCACACTTTCCAGCAGAATACACTTGTCCTCCATCAATAGCCATAGCATCAGCTTCTTTACGCTGCAGAGGGAAAGATTGCGGCAGATCTTCAATTTAAATGTGACATAAATGTGGAACAAATACGATGCCATGAATCTGCATGTGCCATGTGTCCCACTCGTTATCTCACATTACCATGATCTTACTGATGCAGTCATCAACAGTGTTGCCAGCATGGCATTCGATCCTGATGTTGCTTAGATCATCCGCGCTCATGAAGGTCCACGCGTCACATTTATTTTTCTCGGCCTGACCCACAGTGCACCACGTAATCTCACGAGATTTGCTGTCCGTGCTGAACCCTGTGGAGCAGGGAAAGTCTGTTAGATTGGGTTAACAGCTTCCAGACCAAACATGGTATAAAACTCTCCCAATTCATTATACGCTACTTCAAACTGTAAATAAATTACACCCACCAACCCCAAAAGTTATTCCCAGCCCAATTTGATTCAAAAGGTGCTCAACTGAGAAAGAAACCAATCTGGCAACAGTGCTGGACACACCGCCTTGTGTGTAGATTGTTTCGCCTGTGTCTGGCTCTATTATACAGTATATATGTGTTTCCATTATATCTTCCTAATTAGCTTAGAACTGAGGAGGGGGTGTTGGGGGAGGTTGCTGGGCAGCTGATTAGCTGCTTCCAGGTAGAGTTCAGGTACAGTGCAGTGGTGGGTGGATGGTACCGTGCAGATGGGAGGAAATGGAATGGAAAATGCTGAGAATTTTGGGGAGCAGTCTGAAATTCCTTAGCCTTCTCAGGAAGTACAGCCGTTGTTGCGCTTTTCTGACCGGATGTGCTGTTGTGTGACCAGAAAAGGTCTTCACTGATTTGTTCACCCTCTTTACCTCAGAGTTGCCGACATATAGTGGCATGCGTTACTCTCTTTTCTTCCTCCTTAGGTCCACAATCATCTATTTTGTTTTGTCGATGTTCAGGGATAAGTTATTATCCTTGCCCCAAGCCACTAGGTCTGCCTCTGTCCTGTAGACAGTCTCATCACCTTTTGTGATCACCCCGATTACTGTGGTGTCGTCTGCAAATTTGATGATTGCGTTAGAGTGAGTGAAGAGTGTGTAGAGCAACGGGCTGAGGACACATCCTTGAGGAGTTCCAGTGTTCATGATCAGTGCGTCAGAAGTGATCTTCTAGATTCTAAAAGTTGCAGTCAGTTTGTCAGTAAAATCCAATATCCAGTTGCAGAGGGTGTATTGTTGTTTTGAAGCAGGTAGGGACTGTGGCCTGGGCAAGGGAGAGGTTGAAAATATCAGTGAAGACCTTTGCCAATTCCCTGGCACATGCCCTAGGGGCACAACCTTCTTTTTTTTTTTGTCCGGACCAGCAGCCTTGCGCTCGAGTAGCTGCTGCTGAACACCTCTACCTCGCCACGCCCGAAGTCGCCGACCTTCCAGCCACTCATTCATGCCTCGTCAATCCAGTGCTTGATCTATTTGCCGAATACAATGAAAAAGAGGAGGCTGACCCAGAAGGTGAGAGACCCACCACTAACCCTGCAAATCCAGGCTGAGAACAGAAGAATGATGATGACTTTAAGCATTGTTGGACACAGGTGCCTGTGGAGGAGGGAACATCCTGGTCACACCGCCTATTGATCTCAGAGTACTTCCTGATTAAAGAAGGCCTTCTCTACCACCTCTAAGGGAACCTCTAATTTTTCGGCCTCCAAAATTCTGGGCTCAACTAGCTAAGAAACCCCAGATTTGGTAACGCTTGCCCTTATAACAACAACATCCCAATAAACATTACAGAGCACTACAGAGTAGAAGGCAAAGTTTGTTGAGAAACAGACTGTTTATGAAACCTGAGTTTTTGTATGTGTTGAAAAATCAATGAAGGTCGTCATATTATAATTGTCATATTGACGACACAGGGAACTCTGAAATTTCACATTGATTATTGATATACAATGCAGTTACACTAATGTCATTAGAACGTTAGACAGGATTTTCAATATGAACAGTTGGGCAGGGACTGTGTGTGTTTTTGTGTGTTACCTTTTGTGAGAGCGTGGCTAGTGGCCACATACTCTTCTCCCAGGTACAGGAAAGAGTCGGTGCTCTCTGGCAACTTCAGCAGCTCTTTCGTGGAGTCTTTAAACATCAGGTTTTTCGCTGAGAAGCCTTTGGAGGAGAAGAGGCGCTTGTCCTGTGAAACACAAACTTAGGCTCAGTATCACATTCACTATTATGTACTTTTGTTTTGTTTTAAGCTCTGCTAATTGCTATGCCACTGTTATGTTTCATGGAAAGGAATCCTGTCATATTTAACTGAGATTATATTCTTTCCTGTCTCGTTGTTGTCTCATTTATTTTGAACTGTTTAGACCACTGTTTAAGGTGTTAAAACATTTTGATGCACTAAACATGCACAATAATCTGAAAGAATAAAACTTCCTAAATTGGTATAGCTTAACTCCAGCCTTAAAAGTATCATAATATGTTGTATAAAAGGCCCAATCATCATCATGGGCCACCAAAAACTTGCCATAAAAAATGACTAATGAATATCTGCAACATCATTTAAGATGGAACCGCCAATTCGAATAAGAAGCGAACTTCACCCTCATGATTCGTTGTGTCAGAACTCGACGTGTAGATGCCGGTAGCTGTTAATATTAGAAATAATCGAGAGCCGGCATCCACTGGATCCAGAACTACAGCACCGATATTTCGGATAGAGGGCAGCTTGTTTTGGTCGATTCTCACCACATCATCAAGTAAGTAGTGATGTCTTGTTCGCAAACGAGTCGACTCTTTGAGCCGGCTCTTTTAAATGAACTCTGGGAGCCGAGTTGCATATCTGAAGATAGATAGGCAAAGACCAACAACTTTGGCCAGTTTTGAAAAAACTGGAGTTGAAAGAGTCAGCTCTTATCGAGAGCTCTTACCAATAAAAGCCTCACTACAAATAAGGTTAGAGGGCTTTTTGGGGGGACACCTGCTTATTATTGGGCTATTTATTTGGTGCAGATAGAAAAAAAGCTGCAGCACCTCAGTGCACAATGTTAAAGTTGGGATCCAAAAATGTTTAATGTAATATGTAAAATGTAATGTCTTACATTTCAGTAAAGAGTTTTGTTTAGTTTTATTCTTTTTTAAAAATTTGTTTACCTTAATCATTTTGTATAATATTTTTTCTTACACTGAGAAGTGAGTTAAAATTATAAAAAGAGAAGAAGAAATAGAATTTTGAACATAAGATTTCCTAAAAAAACAAACATTATATCTCAGATTCCATACATTATTGTTGTTGGTTTTTTCCCCTAGAAGTACATGGTTACAAGAGCACTACATAGGGTATGAAATAATGGGCTTCCACATCTTATGTAGGTGTACTGTATATAACGAATAACGATTATGTAATTTATTTGATCACATACTTTGAGTTTATCGAGAACGTCAAAGATGCGGTCAGCCAGTTTTTTGTCTTTACGACTAACCACAGCATCAGCAGGAACTCGTGCCAGGTTGCAGGTTTTAAACTCATCAACGCTCTTCCTGGAGCCATCTTTGCACAGAAGCTCGTAGTGGTCCTTATCACCGGCTAAAAATATCAGATGAGTAGAATTAATGTTGGGGAAAGTCATCCTTCTTTGTAGAACATATTGTGATAGTCACAGTTTTACCAGTCACTGCACTAAATTCCCCATGACATGATTTAGTGGTAATAAAACACGTTTTACAAGTTTATGGTGACTTTGATATTTAATTTTCAATTTTCAGCCCTTTAATACAAAAATCATTAAAGGACAGGCAAGTTGAGAAGGGAATGATTACTTTGGTGGACATCAAGGAAGCATATAAACTCAAGTCTCTGTCAAAAATAGCACTCCAGAATGATCTGTCATTTAGGCTTATTAAAGTGTAGCTGTTCCATTTGTATGATAAAGAGCATCTCAATCAAGGATGACTGTCTTTTAAGGAAATATTACATTATAGAGGTAGCATCTCATGTCTGAAGGTAGGCTCATGATTTTGTCGGTAATCTAGATTTTTATTTTGCTAGAATCTTATCACGTTATGGAACTTTAATATTAGCACATGCTTACCAAGGGCTGTGAAGTGGTTCACAAAGGCAACATCTCCACGTCCATCCTTCAGGCACCTGCAGGAACAGGACAGAGGTTACATCTCTAATTAGTTGCAGTCTAGGGGAAATTTGTAGAGCAACAAACATAAACACCTTATTGATTTAAATGAAAACGAATGACAAACACAGGGACTGCTGTCACTATTTATGCTACAGTTCCAATTTTCACACTTTATATCATTGCTGCCATGACAAGAATCTCAAATAATAAAATTTGTATTCACAAACAAGTAGTCAAAGCAGAAAGCAAAAAACAAACAAACAAAATAACCCCCACAAGTGCACTATTGTCATGACCGTGTTCCCAACTGTTCCCTGTTTGTTTCCCGATTAGTATGTGTATAAGTGCCCTCATATTTCCGTCCCGTGTTGTGAATCATTATATGTCTGTCTGCATGTCTGTACGCACGTCTAGTGAATTCGGTTGCACAGAAAACAAAGACAAAGGGGAAGATGTAACAGAGGGATAATGAGGTTCTTACTGGAAAGCTCCGTCATGATCATAATACGGCTCCTTGTGAGAGCGCGAGCAGTCGCCTTTACACAGCGTGCACAGTCTCGAGCGTTTATCCACTCCTGGCACACAACTGGCTGAGAAAAATTCCTTCACCGCTGCAAAAGAAAGACAGACACATTAGATTAAATAAACGTCTGTCTATTGTGAGTCTGAATTAGACAACATCAATGTGTTTGTAAAATTTCTGCTTTGTGACTAATGAGCAGCAGATGGGTGTTTAGTGTGCAATACTTTACACATTACAGTTACACTGGAGTCTAAAGGGATTTCTATCTATACATATATATCCATCAACATAAACAATCAGGCATCAAAACCTTTATATGAAACATTTTATTGCTGCTTTTCAAACTGGGACCTCACAATGAGGACATTTATTTTGCAAATCCATATTAACAATGACAGTTTATCCACTCACTCTTGTACTCCATAGCTCATGGAACTTCGGTACTTTACTCTGCTGCCTAGTTAGTAAGCTAGCTAGTTATCAAGCCAGCTCGTTAGCTACTTGACTAGCCACATAGCAAGTCGATATGACTGTATATAGTTTAAGGTAAATACATTATTCTTGCTGCTGTGTTCGATGTGTTCCAACTGAAAAATCTGCTCCTCCTACACACTTTTGTGCTGCAAGTGCACAGCCATGTGATGTAGACAGACAGACAGACAGACAGACAGACAAATAGACAGATGGATGTACTTTATTGGGGAAATTTGGGCACTACAGCAGTCATAAAATGTGGGATGTGAGATTTGGGGTTTTGTGTAAAGGTACATTAATGTTTGCAAAATTAGGCAAAACATTGGATGGTGGTTGTATGTGGGTAATTGTTGTATAATAAAATTCCATCCTATTGTTTGTTCTGAGAAACGGGGCAGAAGAGCACGCTGGGAGGAGGCATTGTGAAGTCTGATAGCAGTGGGAAGAATCCCAAATATCACTTCCTCAAGCACCTTGGTTGAATGAGCCAGTGGCTAAAGGTGCTCCTGGATATCACGTTGTGGAGGGGATGGACAGAATAGTTCAGAATGTTCTCCAAGACCGCTACATCCTCTTCTCTGTCACTGCCAACAGTGATTTTAGAGTCAGTCCTGTGATGGTGCTGGCCTTCCTGACCAGTTTATTGAGGCGCTTGGTGTCCTCTGCAGTGACGCTGCCCCCCAGCAGACCACAGTATAGTAAAGAACACTGGCCACAATAGACTGGTAGATGAGTTCCAATAGCCTGCTGGACACATTGACAGACCTCCTTAGAAAGAAGAGCCTGCTCTGGCCTTTCCTGTACAGTATGTCTATGTTATCTGTCCAGTCCAGTCTGTTGTTACCTTAGATAGTCACACACACCTCCTGACTATCACTGCACTCCTGCACTTTATTGGAGCTTTTTCTCGTGGACTTCC
>JAOUQW010000021.1:309917-327720 GCA_028565825.1 Olivaichthys viedmensis | reverse complement strand
TTACATTTATATTTGTACTATCAATAATCATTAAGGCCAGACTTTTTGTTTTTTGGTTAACTATCATACTTTTACAATATATTAATAGAAAATTATTTAAATGTTTAATTATTGAAATAAATACTTTATTTTTATTTTAATAATATTTTTTTTCCTCCAACTAAACAAAGCATAAATGTTGTATTTCATATTTTCTATTTTTAATTTTTCAGGTCAAAGTTTAACAGGCATTTTAAATTTCTCGATATTGAATCAGACATCGTTGGAAGGCTTATTTTATATAAATAAATAAATAAATAAATAAAAATGTTCTGTGGTCCATGTACAGACATTTCCTTAGATAACACAATGATTTATGCAGAAAGATTAATAAATTATGATTCCTGGGATTCTATTGGATACTGACATTACGTACTTAATAAATGTGAACAGTGTTTGATAAATAATTCTATAAAATATTTTTATGAACCGTTAAGTGATCACTGGTGTGTGTTACCACAATTGAACAAAAAAATAAAATCCCTCTGTGATATGCAAATCAGCGCATATTTAATGACATATTGTCTCATTTGCATATTGAATACATTTTTAAAAGGACATGCCAGTAAAGTTAAAAAAGAAAAAGAAGCCTTTCGGTGTATGTTCATAAAATAAACACAGAAGCTGCCGTGTATTATACGTTTTATTTAAGAATTTTGTGACTGAACTTCCAAAAAAAAGAAACAAACGTTAAACAATAAGCAGTTATAGATCAGTAACATTGCCTAATCATACACAGTCTGGGTTATTTACTCACTTTTACTTTCAGTGTTCACAGCCGAGAAATTCAACGACATCAGGAATTAAAGCAGCAGTGAAAAAGAGAGAAATAATAAAGATGTTAGTTTGCAGATTCCTGTTTGTGCAGATCGGATTTCAGACTTAAATCTAAAGACTAAAGTGGCCTTTTAAGTTCACCATCACCATTTACAGCGTCATTTAGTCCAAGACCAGGTTTAATCTGTGACAAAGAATGATCCAGGCTTTAGATTCGTACTCATCTGCAATGTTTTCCATGTAATTATATAAAAACGTGTCACATTCTAATAGAAGAGTAAAAATAAAAGAAACCCATTAGTAAATACAGACAGTACTGTGTACATGGAAAACACTCAATTATTTCAAAGTGCCATCCCACGGCATTTTAAACACTTCTCTTCCTTCTGCACCCACACTTTTATAATAAACAGACAATTAACAGTGATTATTATTCTATCCAAAACTTCTGTGCATTTCAAACGGACCTTTTCGGCTGCATGTAACCATGTGACTGGAACAATAACGCTGAACACTGGGTCCTTTCGTTCTTTTAGGTTTAAACTATGTACAACACGTAGAATATTGTAAATGAACATGAAAAATGAAATATACATAACATAGGACATGTAATATGTGTTTTATCCTACAGCACCCAAAACCTGAGACTTTACTCATTCAGAAACACATGACAAAAAAAAAAGGTCTTAAGTCTGTTTATAATCCAAAGAAATGTGAATGTTTTAAAATCACGATAATTGGTTAACATGTTTAGAGTCGAGTGATAAAAATTTAAAAAATCATGCATTTATGAATTCTGAAGAACAGTGTCGGCATTTTGCTCACTGATTTCCCTGCATCCATTTCCAGTGGAAAAAACAGACAGAAATATTGCATTAAGACCCAACTTCATGTGCCAAAGATGAGCTCAGATGTCATAATTAACCAATTAACCAATTAAGTGCCCAGCAGCTGACACCACCACGTACAGGACCATACAGTTACATGGCAGAACCCAAACCGACTGGGCATGTGTCGATAATCGTTTATACGATAAACCACGATGTTTAACAATACTGCTGTATCGTGAACAGCCTGTGGTCCAATCAGGAGGCAGCAGAGCCGCGAGAGTAAATTCTCAGATCACAATAATTAGCAAACTTCATAATGGTTTGTGATGTCATCAATAAATTGTATGAAAAGAAAAATTACTGCACTACTAAAAATAATTTTGCCGTATTTTCCAAACTGTCCCTCGCCAATTATCAGCACATTCCCACGAGCTAACAAGAGACTTTACAGGCAGCGTTTGCCTAGCGTGCTAGGTTAGGTAGCGATGCTATGCTAATCAACTTGCACTTGCAGGTAAACGTGGTAACACAACAACAATGTTGTAAATTGTGATGAAGAGGCTGAGAAACATCCGTCTCATGCCTCATGTGATTTTCTTTAGTCTATAAAAGGTGTTTCAGATTTCACCCTAATGACTGTTGCATATTTTTGCTTTAAAAAAATAAAGCATTAAAAAACGCATTTTATCCTCATTTTCCACAAGTGTAACCAGATTAAAAACCTGAACCAGATTAAAAACCTGAACCAGATTAAAAACATTAACCAGATTAAAAACCTGAACCAGATTAAAAACATTAACCAGATTAAAAACCTGAACTAGATTAAAAACATTAACCAGATTAAAAACGATCACGAAAAAAATCACGATTATTAATGGGACAACCATCTTATTCATAAAACAACTAAACACCAGGAACAACACAGGAAGCTGGTGTTGGAATGTATAATGAGCTGATTTGCATATTAACGCGTTATACAGCGATCAGATCTCAGTCCGGCTAACCGGAGCGTAACCGCATGTGGTTAAAATCTGATCAGGATCCAGTCCAGATACGAGACGCGTGACGCGAGCAGGTGGAAACAAGGTCTTAGTGTTCGTTACAGCCCAATAAGGCACGATACGGTTATGAGTCAGATTATCTGCAATATTTATCTTTATAGATTCATACATTAAACAGTTCATAGCATTAATAATCCAGTGAAACTCCTCAGGAAAGCATATTTAACAGTAGGAGCTCGCTGAACACGAAGCCGGGTCCTGCACTACATTTCCCCGACTAATAAACATCCTTCATCGTTGAGTTTATAGGATTAATCTCATGAGGTCTTGTGTTGACTACAACTTCTAGATTCAATAAAAAACATTCACTCCGACACCAATCCGATTCATGATGTTCCCTGTGAATGCTGGGAAAAGCTTGTTATGTCTCTCCTGTTATTCAATTAATAAGAAAAAGAGTATGACCGCTATTTTATGATTAGTTTCATTCTGTCTTTATAACACCGTTGATGAGGACTTGGCCTTAATGAGTTCCCCGAGATTTAAATTCAATAAAATACTGATTTTCCTTCGATTAGAAAGCCCGACTCCAGAGCAGGTGGTGAAATATATCCGTTCCAAAAATAAATGAATGAAGGGTAAAAAAGTAACAAAAATTAATTAATAATTAAGTATTTGAGTTGATAAATTCGAGGATCATTTTATTTAAATTCGTGTTTTATCATGAACTGCCATTAACATGCAGGACTGTCACGGATAAGGATGGAAAAAAAACTAATATTCTTTGATAATCTTTTAAAAAAAGATGGAAAAAAAACGTGGATTTTAAAGCAATTTGGGTCTTTTTTTTGTTATTTCTGTCTCCGTTCACACAAGTTTTCTACATACAGAACAATGCAAAAGTCCTACATACGTAAATAATGTGAAGATGCTTTAAAAAGCAAAATCAGTAATAAAATGAAAAGTTTCTAAATATCAAAGAATTACGATAAAGAGCAGTAAACAATTAATAAAAAAACCCTAAATTAAATCAGTATTTGGTGCGAACAGACTTTGCATTTAAGGCTCGTTTTCTTTCATGAAATCCAAATAATTTTCTGTAACATCAAATTTGTTTGGAAATCTGAAGTTAGTTTTTTACTTCTTCTATTGATACAAAAAATTCAGACAAAATGTATATAAAACATTTAAGGTGCCAAGACTTTTGCACAGTGCTGTATAAGTGCTAAAAAGTAAATAAATGTTTTAATCCACATGACTTCTTTCTTTTCTATTTATTAAAGAATATTTGTTATTCCTGCATGTTAATAGCAGTTTTATGAATAATAAATGATGAAGCGAGAGAACTTGGTGATGAACGATAAACTATTTTATATTTTATCAACTCAAATGACTGCTTATTACTTTTATTTTTCTTAATTTTTCACCACCTTATAAGGAATCGGGCTGGAATTTAATCAAATTGAAGCACATCAGAGTAAAAAATAAAAATAAAAATAATAATACATGGCTGTAAATGAACAAAAGTAATGTATTACAGTAAAAACATGGCTGAACTCTGACGTGCATCATCATCGGCAGAGAACTGATCAAAGGCACGTCAGAGTAAAACATGGCTCTTGATCCATCATGGCTGGTTATAGAGAGATGAAATGTGGGCGTGTCAGAGTAAAAAACATGGCTGAGCTGCGAGTGTGAGTGAGTGTTTTAGATTAAGGCGTGGCTCTGCATCATCATCATCATCATCATCATCATCGCTGGCTGTACCAGTGCATGGAGCGCTGTAGTGCCTCCTCCCAGCTGTGCAGTACTGCATTATAAACGCCGTCTCCTTTAGTGCTGTGAGGAAGGAAGAGGCGCTCCGTATTCTGCAGCTTCTTCAGCTCCTCTTTACTCTTCCAGTAACCTGCACAAACATCAACAACAACAACATTATTATTATTATATTATATTATATTATGGTCAGATCCAGGTTAAGGCGATTCTAATCTAGAAATATTTGACTGATCTGTAGGGTTTCCAAAACTCGTTCTCTCAAAACCACCCGTAAAAACTATAATATATAACTATAATATTTCTGTTTCATAATTAACCATAATTTTAAGTTTGTGACTGCAGTTTAAAATATATTCAGTGGGTGATAATGATGTAATAATAATAATATATATATATAATTTGGACAGTAACGTGATGCATCATGGTCTAAACACTAAGTTGATGGAGTCTTTCACAAACATAAGGTACAACACAAAAAAAAAAGTTAAACTCTTTATTTGCGTCGTCATGAAAACGTCCGAACTTCAAAGTTAAACTTAACTTAGGTTTTTCCTAAAGTTAATTTATTCTAAAAGGAAATGTTAGTTAAGGCACTTTATAACAATTTCACTTGAGAAAAAAACTTTAACACCTAACTGTGCACTGGATTTGAGTCTATATTTAATTTATATATTTATAAATATATTTAGTATATATTCATTTTTTGGCATGGTATCAAATTCTACCAATCAGAATTGTTTGCATATTTGATTGAATATTAAACATATCGAGTATATTATAATATGCTGCAGGCAACAATGTACAGTGTAATAACATGATAAATTCCCAGTGTAATAATCAATATAATTATAAATGTGTGTTTTTTTACCGACTCCTAAACCGGCCACGAAAGCAGCCCCGAGACACGACATGTCGAAATGAGTCGGCCGTGAGATTTTACGCCCCAGCAGGTCTGTGGTTAACTGCATGATGAAATCGTTCGTACTCACGCCGCCGTCTGCCCTGTAAACACAGTGAGAAAGATCCGTTTTTTAAAACTCGTACGAGACTGAGATCGAGCTGAACATCACATTGGCTCATTTTTCTAAAATAACGTGATTTTAGATGAACTGGTTGGAGTTTTTGATGACTGATGAAATAAAAACAGTTGTTACGGTTACGGTTGTTACTGGACTCAGACGCACCTGATTTTAGTGATGTGGATACGAGTTTCCCGACGCATCACGTCAAAGAGCTGCTTGTTCCTGAAATATAACAGCAATTATTTACCGTTATTACTCTATAATAAACGTTTTATTACTAAATAATACACTTGCATTACTGCATAATACACATTTTATTACTGAACAAATGCTTAACATCAGTCCTGGAGATTCTCACACTTTTCCTGCTCCGAGTCTTAACTGACAAACAAAGAGACAGACACGTAGATAGACAGATGGATGGACAGACAGAAATGTAGATAAATAGCTAGACAGATGAAGAGATAGATAGATGGACAGAAAGATAAACAGGCAGACAAAATGGAGAAACAGTCAGATAAGGAAAGACGGATGGATGGATTTTGATCACTAATGAGACGTCTTGCCCATTTCCAAACGCCTTCCAATCCAACGTGTTAAAGGGCGATGAGGGGCTATAGCGATGAGGGGCTATAGCGATGAGGTAACTGCTGCACATGAGCGCTGAATAAATTTACACCTGAAAGCGATGGACTCCAAAATGGCGCGCACCAGGTGGCACTTAGTGGTGGATGGTTTCAGGCCCATGAACGCAGCACACGCTTCGGGGTCGTTTAAGGGCGCCTGAGGAACACACGAACACACACACATATATATGAATATGAATATGAATATTATATATATTAATAGATTACGTTTGAGCATGTATATACTGTGTGTGTGTATATATATGTGTGTGTGTGTGTGTGTGTGTGTGTGTGTGTGTGCGCGTGTGTTGCTGGGCAACCAAATACATCACGTAGCCATGACTTACAATAAAACAGCCTGTGTTCAATGGCAGGCAGGAAAAGAACAACAAAAGATGTATTACATATATACACAGTATACATATTACAGCCTGGCCAAACACACATGCATGATACAGGAGTGATGTCATTATTATTTATTATTTTCAGGGGTGACGGCAACACACACACTTCCCACAAGATGCATAAACATCTAAAATATAAATAAAAATCTATTTCTGTTTGCATCTCAGTCCTCGTTAAACGTATGTTTCGTAAATGTTGAATAAAAACAATCTCTGAACGTGCAGCGAAACGAAATATCGCGATACACATCACGCATCATGAAAATGCCCTAAAGCATCGCAATATGATATTTTTGCCATATCGTCACACCCCTAATATATAGTAATATATCATATTTCACAAGGAAATATAATAGAATATAGTGTATATATGACATATATGTACATGTCATTTAGGAAGTGTTATTTTACAGCCACATTAAAACCCTCTCATTAATTTGTATTCAATTGACCTCACACAATTAATGTGTTTAATATTTTATATTCTTACGATGAGGATATTACAGCAACAGCGTGAATCAAGCACAGTCAAGGATAAAATATAAAGTTTAAGTGGGGGAACGAAAATTAACCCATAAAGACGTTTACGTAGTCGTGTGATGGTAATTTCATGTTCGCTGTGTCTTTAATTGACGGAGTGGAGGGTTGATGGTGAATGTTTAACAGTAAACGGAGGTGATATGAGAAGAAAGTGTCACAGGGGTAAAGGAACACATGCTAAGTCTGCATTTTTCTACCCAGCATGCTAACTGCAGTGCTACAGCTCGCCTCGCTCATCTCCGTCCTGTGGCTGCTAACAACAGATACTGATACAAGGCTAATTTATACGTCTGTGTAGTTGCGCTTGCATGCACTTGTCTCGCAGAGAAAGGGATTGTGAGTAAATGTAGCTCATATAGGCCTGCAGGAGAGGTGACGTGCACTTTTATATAATTTACAGATTTAGCTCCTGAGCACCTGCAAGCCGCCGAATGAAGGCACGAAACACACGCCGTCCGAGTGACTCACACTGCTGGCCATCACCGCCGTTTCCTTTACATCTGTAAACAGCTCTGCAACACACACATACACACACACACGAGTCACTAATGCACTTGCAGAGGTTCTACTTCATTTGTTAGCTGTATAACATGTGAGTGTAAGAGTTAAGTGCGAGTGATGCAGCAGTAATCTGAGGAACGTCGTGATGTCATGATGTTGTTGTGCTCACCGATCTCCTGAGCCCATCTGATGGCACTTCCTGTACCTGCAGCGTTTCCTTCAGCAAGATATATGACCTCAGAGCCGATCTTCCAGCCCACCAGGGGATACAGGCCTACACACACAGTATATACTAGATTACATTAAGTCTGCTAGCTAATACAGTTAACTAGTGACCAGCATTACACACTATTAACAAACAGCTCATATTAACAAACAGCTCATAATCAGCGAGTAAACAATAATTTGTTTACATTTTACACGCATAGAAAACAGAAATGCAGATATTATTTTTTATATTATATTATACATACATATATACAGAGGTGTGTGTACCAGCTACAGAGGTGTGTGCGTGTGTGTAACAGCTACAGAGGTGTGTGTGTGTGCGTGTGTGTAACAGCTACAGAGGTGTGTGCGTGTGTAACAGCTACAGAGGTGTGTGTGTGTGTGCGTGTGTGTAACAGCTACAGAGGTGTGTGCGTGTGTAACAGCTACAGAGGTGTGTGCGTGTGTGTAACAGCTACAGAGGTGTGTGCGTGTGTGTGTAACAGCTACAGAGGTGTGTGCGTGTAACAGCTACAGAGGTGTGTGCGTGTAACAGCTACAGAGGTGTGTGTGTGTGTGTGTGTGTGTACCAGCTACAGAGGTGTGTGTGTGTACCAGCTACAGAGGTGTGCGTGTGTGTGTACCAGCTACAGAGTGTGTGTACCAGCTACAGAGGTGTGTGTGTGTGTGTACCAGCTACAGAGGTGTGTGGTTTGTTCCCTGTGTTGATGTCGATGAAGGTGCCCGTTCCCATGGTGATCTTCACATCACCGGTGTCGAAGCAGCACTCACCAAACATGGCCGCCTGCTGATCCGCCATCTACGGCCATGATCATAACACTGCCTTATTACTGCCTTATTACACATCATTAACTTTAACTCCACACACACGGAAAACAACATGACACGAATATAACAGCATTACATTAAACACAAGTATTTATAATAATATCATGATTATTTGTTCATAATGAAATAAATACATTCTAAATGTAATCCATTTTAAAGTGATGCTGTAACGTTAGAATGTGAGGAGGCGTGAAATCAAAACAATAAAACATGGAAATAATTACTCACAACCGACATGATTGGAATGGAAACCCCGAAGATGGAAGGATCAGAGGAGCCAAAATGGTGACTAGCAAGTGCGCAAAGAGAGAGAGAGAATTTTATTAGGGTTTAATTCGGCAATTAATTTTAAAAAATTCTAAAAACATTTAATATAGAATTTGGGTAAAATGAATGGATAAAAATCTGCTGTACCTCGTGTTGTGCACTTCAGGGAGGATGGAGAGAGGTAGAGAGAGGAGAGAACACAGAACCCCACTCCAGCACATCTACACACACAGTTATGTATTTTATTCTTCTTATTAAAGTCTCTTGGATCTCACTTGATGAATAAATTCGAGTTATTACGATGTGGAAACTGAACATTCGGGAATGCCTCCAGGTGAGCGGAACAGAACACGGAATCTCAAGCTATAAAATACCTGATAGGAATCAAATATGGCCGTTGAACTGGCGTTGGAATAATCTGTAGCGTGGACCAAACCTGCACACATCAAAATCAATATTAAATAAATAAATAAAAACATATTAAAGCACTGAAAAAAACTTTCAACCAGGAACACAATGATTTCCCCCATGCCGGCCGGAATAAAGCCCCACGCCGGCGCAGGGTCAGTGAATGGAAGGTGATTCTCTGATTTTATTGTTTTTACCTTTAGTGAGTTTATAAAGCAGCCAAGTGTCGATAGTCCCAAAACAACAAGTTTCTTCATCAACTGCCTGCTTCAGCTGAGAAACAGACAGATAGACAGAGAGCAAGAGAGAGACACACAGAGACAGAGAGAGAAAGACACGCAGAGAGAGAGAGAAAGAGAGAGACAGAGACAGACAGACAGAGCGAGAGACACAGACAGAGAACGAGAGAGACAGACAGAGCGAGACAGCGAGAGAGACAGACAGAGAGAGACAACGAGAGAGACAGAGAGACAGCCAGACAGAACGAGAGAGAGAGACACAGAGAGAGACAATGAGATATAAAATAGATGGAAAATCAGTTATTTTTCTGACCATCAGCTTTTAAAAACTCCCCACAAAATATCCATCCATTAATTTAAAATCATATCTAGATGCATTTATATATAGAATATAAAAAAATATATTATATACACACACACACACACACACTTTTTTTTACCTACTCGTCCATTTCTGGGTGTTTGAACTTGTTATATAATATACACTGTAGATAATGTATAAACTGATATAAATATACCGCTCTATTATTCATTTATTGAACTTTTTATTCTAACCGTCTTCAGTTGGGCTTGAACACAGAGACTGATTTAATAAACTTGTCGTAAACAGAAATACTTTTTTAGTGGTTGTGATTTGTATATTACAGATCAGTGTAACGTGATTAATAATAATAATAATAAAACCTGAGGGATGTTGCGTAAAGCCCAGGCGAGACGCATGGAGACGTGCTGCGGCGTAAACACCAACAAACTGGCGGCGAGGAAACGCTTCTGTCTGGTGAGGAAGTGCAGCATCTTCATCACACCGTGCACAGTCTGTTACACACACACACACACACACACACACACGGTCGGAAACTGCACTCAAACGGCCGACAATGTCGTATTTACAGCTTGGAAACTCGAAAATTCTGGATGATGCACGACTTTACAAGATTTGACCTTTAACGTGACCTTTGTACTCTTCTGGCGGTGAACATTGGTGAGCTTATGAAACGGTGTGTGTGTGCGTGAGTGTGTCTTTTATCAGAGATGTTATTGAATAACTGATTAGAAATGAGTCTGCACACACACTGCACGCTGTCCTCACTTTCATGGTGCACGAGTTGTTCCATGATCTGACAATCTCTGCCGCTCGCAGGTCCTGCCAGCTGATGAAGTTATGAAACGACGTTCCCGTATTCCTGAAACTCAAACGGCCCAAAATCCCAACGACAAGCACAATAACACACACAGACCTTATTTTAGAATTATGTGTATTTCTATTAGATGATAAACTAATCACCTAATAATCACACACACACACACACACACACACACACACACTCCCCCCAACCCGAACCTTAACCAGTGACACACACACACACACACACACACACACACACACACACACACACACACACACACACACACTTGCCTGTGCCAGGTGGTGAAGGAGGCTCTTTGAGTCGAGATGCCCAGCGCCTCCATCTGACTCATCTGTAAACCCGAGTCTGTAACACAGAACACACACACACACACACACACCGCTGGGTATACTTTGGCTTCGAGGCAAATGAGGATGGCAAGACATCAAAGGTTTATTGTCCTATTTTTGGGCTAAGAGCTGTAAAGTGCTAACGGTAGCTCAGCTTAACTTGAAGTAACCGTAAAGCGTCCAGTAATGTCCTCTGCATTTATTCGTTTCGACAACTGAGCGCTCCCTGTGTTCATCAAAAATGAGGAATTTGGTTATTAAGGTTGTTGACAGAAACAGCTGTATTGCTATTTTTCCTCTCATGTCGCTCCATCTGTGGATTCTGCACGGCCTGTGCTCGAGCATCAGCCTCACTTCACTTCACTTTACGTTAAACATACAAACACAAGCCTCACATGAGCCGCAGAGTTTATTTCGATATGTTGATCTTAAAAAATAAAAATAAAAAGACCCCAATTTTGTCATCCATCCACCTTTGGTATCAAAAATCGCTTTTTTGTTTTTCCCTACGTCCTTAAACATACACATGATGGACGCCATGTTGTTTTGGGTGTAAACGGCGCTCTGACCTTGCACCGCACCCTTCACCACACCGATGAAGCCGTGCCACAGGTCCTCCGGGTCCATCTCCACCCAACCATGCTCCGGGTACAGCAGAGACACCTGCGGGAAAAAAACCCAAGCACTCATCATTGAATAAACAGGAAACACTAAACATGTGTTGTGCAGGTGGATTAAAGGGGCGGGGCTGGACATACACTCCTCTAACACGCCCCCATTTAAATTAACGCCCATTTAATTCTCACAAAGGGTGTGTTCATGAGCTGATGGGTTTTATTCTCGGCGTGCATTAAAAGCAGGAAGCACACAACACGCACCTGAACCTGCTGAAGAGGACTGAAAGATCTAACACGTGCATGAAGGTTCAGCGCATGAGCAGGTGTGTGTAGTTACCATCTGGCTGCAGGATCCCCGGATGTTGGCGTGTTTATCATAAACATGGCACCTGATGGAGGTAGTTCCCACGTCCACGGAAAGAATGAAGCTCTCCCTCTTGGTCCATCCGTTTCTCAGCGTCCCCATCACACACACACTCTCACACACACACACACTCTCACACACTCCCACCCTCACACTCACACACTCCCACACTCCCACACACTCACACTCACACACACACTCTCACACACACTCTCACACACACTCTCACACACTCCCACCCACTCACACACTCACACACTCACACACTCCCACACTCCCACACTCCCACACACTCACACACTCACACACACTCTCACACACTCTCACACACACACACACTCTCACACTCACACACACTCTCACACACTCACACACACTCACACACACTCTCACTCCCACACACTCCCACACACTCTCACACACACACACACTCTCACACTCCCACACACTCACACACACACTCCCACACTCCCACACACTCACACACACTCTCACTCACACACACACTCTCACACACACACACACTCTCACACACACACACACACTCTCACACACACACACACACTCTCACACACTCCCACCCTCACACTCACACACTCCCACCCTCTCACACACCCTCTCACTCACACACACACTCACACACTCCCACACTCTCACTCTCACACACACTCTCACACACACACACTCTCACACACACACACTCTCACACTCCCACCCTCACACACACACTCTCACTCACACACACACACTCTCACTCACACACACACACTCTCACACACACTCTCACACACACTCTCACACACACTCTCACACACACACACTCCCACACACACTCCCACACACACTCCCACACACACACACTCCCACACACACTCCCACACACACTCCCACACACACTCCCACACACACACACAGCGCTCTCACACACACTCTCACACACACACACTCCCACACACTCCCACACACACTCCCACACACACACACACAGCGCTCTCACACACTCGTGATGCTCGACCTCACCGTCATGGCCGAGAGAAAATGGCGATGTTTACTTATTTACGCGCTTTGCTCCACGTGCTTCCGTTCGTTCGGGTTCGGCACTTTGATCTTCAGAACCTGGCACGCGGTTAACATTCGCTGAGCGCTGATTGGTTGATGACGGGGCGCGCGCGCGCACACACACACGCACACACCAGCTCCCGTTGAAATAATAATTATATATATATATATATATTAATATGATTAATAATCGTATTTAATTGAATATTAAATTGAATGTCTCGCTTGAGCACTCAAGACCCCGCCGCTCCAGACGCGAGGCTTATGACGGTAATTAACCGGTAATTAACCGGTAATTAACCGGGTGGAGATGTCCCGGGTCCGGCGCTTCCTCACACTCCCCCCAGCCTCCCTGTTCCCGCCGCCGTTGCCGTGTCAACGCGTCTGTCGCTCAGCTACAACCTCGCGCGCTCCCGGACGCGGATGTTCATGAAGCGGTGTAATTGGGCGGAATAATGCTGAATCATGCTAATCGGTTTAACCTCCGGCTCATTTCATACCCAAACAACCGGTTTAACTTTACAATCCGAATCATTCAACCGTCTTGAGGGAAAATACTGACGTCACGCATCAGCCGATTGGTGGGCGGGTGGAGGTCTTAAAGCGACAGTGCACCATTATTTATATTCATTTGGGCTGCGTCCCAAAAACAACCGGCATGAATTGTGGACCACGTGACAGCTTGATGGGTTTTTATTTTATTTTTAACGAAAGCACAGATGAAGGGTCATTTTAAAGTTTGCATTTAAATGAAGTATAAATCAATAGACGCAAGGTGTATATTAATGCAGTCGTTCATGGCTTGTTAATGGTCATTAAGGCTGTGTGCATGTGTGTAAGCGATTAATAGAGTTAATAGAGTTGCCATTTTTCATCAGGACCACCTCGTAGGTGTAGAACTACTGACCAAAGTCCATGTGCTGCTCTGCACGATGTATTGGCACCCTCTACCCCGTCCATCAGTGGAAAGAGACCACCATTGAGAAGATATTATTTGGGTGGTAGGTGGACCTGATGAACATCTCCGTGTAACTCTGACTAGGCTGTAATAAACAGAAGAGAACTCAATTATGATAACAAAAGGTTTTTTTTTTTTATTAAAGGTCTATATACAGCACATGTCAAACTGGGAGCCGCACTTTTGTTGTTCTGTAAATTTGGTGGTTAACGTTCATTTGAAAATAACACTGTACACGGCACTGTACTTCCCCCGTCAACGTTAAAACGGACACGCTGGAGCCGTGGAGGATCCCAAAAAGTCTCAACTCTACAGCGTACACAGCTGAAAAATATCTAATCACTGTTTGTAAGAGACCTGTTTCTAAAATGACAGACATAAAATTCAAATCCAAAATATTTCATTTTTAAAAAAACCCAAACTGAAGCATCGCTCTCGTCCACGGAGAGAGAGAAAATGAACCAGGCCCCGCTCCGGAACCGGCCTGTGGAACGGATCCGAGGCCCCGCTCCGGAACCGGCCTGTGGAACGGATCCGAGGCCCCGCTCCGGAACCGGCCTGTGGAACGGATCCGAGACGGAGTACAATTCTGACAAATAATTGGAGAGAGAGTTTAAACTGATAGTCTCTCTACCAAATTGAATATGGTCTTGTGCTACAGTGCTTTTGGAGGGGGAATTTACATCCTCTCACAGCCAGAGAGTGAAAGAGCAAAAGGGCAAAACATGGAGTACAAGAAGGAAAAGACGGAAAGAAAACTCGGATAAAATGATGGGAGTCCAGAAGAGTAAAGCAGAGAGAGAAACAGATTTTCAGATGGGAGTCAAAGTTCAGGAGAATAATCGTCGGATAAGTTCTGACACACGGTTTTAACTGATCAGACAGGCCTATGGTGGAATATTCAGGCCCCAGTTCCACCCCTCATTAGCATGTGTTTACAGTGGAACCCAGATGGAACAGCATTTGAAAACATCAGGTGTAGACACACATCACGCACTGCCATCAGACTCAACCACAGATGATGGAGGGTCAAACAGCGCGTGAGGTCGCCAATCTCATCAAACGGATCATTTGAGAGTTCTCTTTCGTTCCCCAAATTTAGTAGTGGCTAATTCCCACGTGCTAGCCAAGTATCCCCCCTCACACGACTGCTACAAGAATACGAAGAATAACGGTGCGTGTCCACGGGCGTTTCTATGACATTTGCTTGGATGTTATGTCGAATTTGAAAAGTCTTCCCCCTTTGTGAAGCACTAGTCTGATTGGCCAAAACGCAACGCGACTGGGTTGAGCTTCGCTGGACTGCTGCCGCCGTGCAGCGAGCCAGAAGTTGCGAGTGGACATGTAGCATAAGGCCGGGGTTCTACTTGCCGGGCCGGGGTTCTACACGCCAGCTACACGAGCGTTATTGTTCACATACTCGCTTGCGTACTCTTCGTACATCTGGAGGATGAATAACTCTGTCCACTAGGGGGCGGGTCAGAGCCGAAACATCATCTACCACTTCCTCTGATTTTACACAGTGAGGTAAACAGTGAAGATGGCGGGAGTTGAGGAGGCTGTTGATGATGTGCATGTTGAGAAAACAGCGTCAGTGTAGACGGTGTATCAGATCATTAAACCGTCTCATCACCACAACGCAGAGTTTATTTCTCTCATCCTACCGATCCACACTATACTGCCCCCTTCTGTTTACACTGGTATTACACCACACGCAGGAAAGGCACCAAATGAACACAGGACGCGCGGTAGCCATCTTGCATACACGTAGGTAACAGTGAGTGTAACCCCGGCCTAACACGTTCTTCTCAATGACGTCTTCAGTGCTACACCTGACAATTTCTTCAAGCGTGGAATTGGAAAAATGGTGGAACAACGGGGAAGCTCGTGAGGAACACCATAGACTGCGTTATTTACTTATTTGTGATGCTTGTTTTGGGAAATACTCTGTGCCAGAACTTACCGGAGGACCCGACAGCGTCGTCTAAAATCACATGTGATTGTCTGTGTAACTGCGCAGGACCGTAACTGTATGCGCAGTGATGTGGATTAAAACAAATCAAAACAGGAATAGCAAATTAGTTTTTTTAGTGTGCTGCAATTACAAAAATAACACTCTTCAAATTGGAATATTAAAAACCCAGTGTTGATAAAGGAAGCATTTAACTGAATAAAAGCGTCATTTTCGAGCGGGACCGAGGGTCGTGAAGCATCTCTCGAAGATCATTTCGGTGCAGAAATGAAAGAATATTAGAGTTTAAAAAACAAGCAAAAAAAAAAAAAAAAACAGATTTTCTGACCACTGACTCCAGTCATGACATTTAAATTGAAGAAGCAAATTAAAAAACAGCCCCCTAATCTGTCTCGCAAACATGATGCAACACAGGATTAAATCTTAAATGTAGGTCCTTGACCATGTCCCCCTCCCGATTCTGAATAATAATTATATCTAAAAATATGGACGATAAAAGCTGATATTGCTCGAGGAAGAGGCGGAGTACAGCGCAAAGCCCCTCAGCCTCAGTCCGTCACTTTAGCAGCGTCAAAGTTGACCGCCAGCTTCCTCGGTTTGCGTTTGGAGGCGGAGCCTGGGGCGTGTGTCGGTTTGGGGGCTTGTTTGGGTGTTTTCGGGGTGCTGGGTGGGTTCTCGGACTCCTGCGTGCTGATTGGTGGAGGAGTTTTGGAGGAGGATGGGGAGGTTTCAGCGCCTTGGGGTCGACCGGCATTCGAAAAGTCCTGCCTCCCTTCCTGGTTCTTCCGACCCGAAACCCGCTTCTTAGTCACCTGAAGTGATAGAAAAAAGTTTTACTGGGTGAAGTGAACAAAGATGCTCTGAAGCTTATACTAGAGATGTTAATGGTTAACTGATTAATCTTTATTCCACACGACACACCAGCACTGAACACGTAGACATGCTGATATTGATCAACATTAGCATATTTATCTCACGACGACTAGATGCTTGGCTACTGCTGACGTTATTATATTATTTAGCTAATGTTGGTGCTTCTTTGATTGGGCCTAGCTAACGAATAAATGAAGGTTAGATTTATGCTATATTTAGCTACGTGTGTTTTGTTTTTTTAGTCCTTATAGTAAAGTCCATACTATACTATAAACTATATATATATATACACACACACACTACAAACTAGCACAGGTAACTACTTTAACGTTACAGCCCAGTCCTTGACTAACTTTGCATTTTTTACGTTATTTTATATATATATATATATATTTTTTTTATTAAAAAGCATTACCTGTAGGGGGACGAACTGGTTGTGAGAGCCGACGTGAGTAGGAGGTGGGGGAACTCGAGCTCCGGGGAACGTCCCGCCATAGAAAGGCTGTCCCTGTGGGGGAAACTGCAACCCCCACGGCAGAGGACCGTAACCTTGAGAGGGCATCAAAAGGGCACCTGTGTAAAATAAATGCTAATGTGAGCAACAGAAGTGCATGAAAAAGTAAAAGAAAGCGTTTCAACCAGCAATTGTGGGGGATGAGCACCTCTGAATGCTGAAATTAGAGGCTACTCAAATTTTGATTTAAGATTTAACTAGATTTAACCTACTATTAAAATCACAATGGGACTCGCGTGTGAGGAATAAAACACTAAAAAACGTGCTGTTACAGGAATATAATCAACAATAGGTTTATTTTCCTATAACTGCACGTCCCAGAGTGTTTTATTCCTCTTATACCACATCAGTTTATCAATCATTTTTATTTATTAAAGAACGACACGTCGCACTTTTTATCCGTTTCTAGTCACATTTAATGTTGTGGAACGTCTGAAACGAGTTAGTTCCTGTTCTCACTTACGTTCTAACAGCTATAAACAG
>JAOUQW010000021.1:297628-309817 GCA_028565825.1 Olivaichthys viedmensis | reverse complement strand
CGAGACCATTTAGTGCTTTATAGGTCATAAGTAGTATTTTATAATCAATGCGAAATTTTACTGGGAGCCAATGTAGTATGGATAAAATGGGGGATAGTGTAGTTGTCATGGCGATTGCCGCCACGCGCTTGTGTTGGTTTCCTTGTCTTTGTCACGTGAGTGCTGTTTAATGTCTCCAGCGGTTCCTTGTTCGTCTCTTGATTTCTAAGTGTTTAAATACCCGCTTGTTTCCGTCCTGTATTGTCTTCCGATATCTTTGTGTGTCAGCACGCCTGTTGCGGCTTGTATTTGTATGAGTATATGTTGTTTTCTCAAAGCGGCTTCACACTTGTGTCCGTGCTCCCGCGCACCCACACCGTGACTGTAGTAAGGTTCTGGCTGGCCTCGGTGTAGCAAGGTTCTGGCTGGCCTCGGTGTAAAATGAGTTAAGCACATAAACTTCATCGCTGAGGGAAACTTTATTCTCGTGTTTGTGTTATTATTTAATTTTGTAAAGTTTTTGTTGTAATGTTAGAAAAAATAAAAAGTTCTCCAAACTCCCAGATAAGCTTGGTTCTATAAGGTTCTATCTGGCAGCCAATCAGCATCCAGGATGAAAACAGAACACAGAGCTGGGGTCAATAAATATCCAGGTTTTATTTACACGCTGACAGAACAGAGCAGAGTGGAACCTCAGCGTGGAGAATCAGAAGAGAGAAACTTTCAGCTGCAGATGTTTTACAGCACAAGTGTATAAAACAGAACCGGTCGGGCTCTGCGTATCTGCTGCTCTTACGATGTGTAAACACTGTGGAACATTAGAACGTCTTCAGCCTAAAAACATCTTTCTCCTCTGAGTTATTACCATTTATTAATCATTTATTAATAATTTATTAAGACTGAGGACTTTATTAATGAGAGAAGGACAGATAGAACCTTATAGAACCAAACAGTATTAGAGCTTACAGAATAATAAGGTTCTGTGTTTGGCCAGTGTTAAAAAATCCACTTTATAATCTCAGAATGTTGATAATATATATTTACAGTGATATTAAAGTGTCGGCCATGTTGAGCTGTAAATGTAGATTTCAGGACTTCACAGTTTTACTAGCTAGAACGTCAAAACTTTGAAGCCCCAGATCTCAGAACCGCTCCATCACCCAGATATAGAACCTTATAACACTAAACTCACGACACATCTTGCCCATAAGCCTTCCTCAGTGTGACACACGCCTATTTTTACTTTTCAACACAACAGTGGACTTAATATTATTCAGAATTCATGTATACGTGTATAAATCCATCTATTGAACCCTGATCACATTTTTTATTCTCAATCTTGAGTAAGCACTAATTTTCAATGAAGTGTTCCATCACTTTTTCCTTCAACTGATCTCCGGCACTCTGTTACGGTACCGTGTTTTCTTAAAACCACCGTCATTAAAAAGGGGGCGTGTCTTTATGGATTAGCATTAGCACACTGAGGAAGTGTACGGTTTAAGAGTATCGTGTTTAAGGTGCGTTCTGAAACACAGCTATAGTGTGTGTGTGTGTGTGTGTGTGTGTATTCACCTTGGCCTTCTCCAGCTCTTCCTCAATCTTTTCCACAATACCCGTGTCCAGAATCTGGAGGTCACATGACGCTCGGGAGGAGGAGCTAACGGGATGCGCCTTCAGCCAAGCCGTGATTTCCTGAACCTTCTCACCTCTGAGAGAGACAATCACCATCATCACACAATCTTATTTCAACAACGTTAGAGCCAAGATTTCACGCAGCACGACGGCTATGTTCCAATATTGATTTAACACATCCTTGTTCCCTTCCCCTTGTTTTGAGGCTGTTTTATTACTTAATCAATCAGTGATTTTTCAAAATGGCGGATAAAGCTGTAAACAAGAGCCTTACAAATCCACCAATTTTATTCCACCATTACGGACAGCTGATGGAATGTTATTAGCGAGCTACTTTTCTTTGCTCGTGAATTAGCAAGCCGATACAACGCTTTATATACTTCCATGGAAATGACTTTTCCTTCATAAACTCCACAGAAATCAGTTAAATGATGTTGTTTTTGCTCCTGAGTGTGTCGGGATAATTATTAATTAATTATTCATTCTTCACTCCTCCCCTTGGGCTCAACATGGACACTCACAAGTAATGACTATAAACTAAAGCAGCACAATGACCCATATGTTTTTTATATAAGTGTAGGGTGTAGTACCCGTTCTCGTCCTCTCCAGGCCAGATATCGTCCTCGTAAAACACATCATCGTGGCTGTTCCTGGACACGTAGTCAAACACCTCAGAGAACCTCTCCAGATACTCGGCTAACAGCTCCTCCACAGCCACCGAGTACAGCCACTCCTTCTCCGTCCGCTTCGTGTAGCCCGGAACCTCCTCGTTCTTCTTATTGAACTTCAGATTCAGACCCACGTTCGCTCTCTGCTCTCCATGAGGACTGCACCGAGAGAGAGAAGGGAAGAGAGGGAGGGAGAGAGGAGGAGAGGGGGGGGGAGTGGGAGAGAGAGAGAGAGGGAGAGAGTGACAATATATTACCCCATGATTGCTTTGGATTGCTTTCATAGGTGCTTTGAACAGGAAATTAAAAAATCCCTGATTTTTAGTGTGGTCTCAGACTGTATATATTTATATTTTAATTTGCTCCTGGATCTTATGTTTTGATTTCTATCTTCTACTTTTTAGCCTAATTGTAATTGAGGGCTCCACAGATATATGGAGAAACAATTCTGATAATATAGTATAATTAATACAACATGTCCAAATCAATCGTAATATATCTTTTTCTTATTACTTTGGCGTGTGTTCACTTTGATTTCATCACACTACCCAATCCAGCTACAATGGAGGAATAAATCAAGACTTCTGTAGAGAAACTCTTCTTCTGTCTCCTTTTATGTTGTTGTCAGAATGTTCACAGTCGAGCTTTCAATTAGCTAACAAAAAAAGAAGTACTCCTGGAAGGCCAGAACAGGTTTTTGTAATTGTAGAACACAAGTTGAAAAACTGAATAACAAAGCATTATGCAAACAGCTAAGGGGTTGTGTTTTCTTCTACCGCACTCATGTGAATTTGGAGTCGGCCTTCGGAAAATTAGAAACACAACTAATCAGCAGTTAAATTCTTCTCTCTAATGTCTGCACTCTGGGGAAAGCATCAGAGAGGAAGATCACACACAACAGATTTTCTGTACTAAAAACAAATCAACAGCAAAGCAAGAACACTTGCCAAATGTTCCACAATCAAACTCACCATTTGTTTTAATATGCGCTATAGTAAATACAGTTTAACACATTCATAAGCATTGCATAAATAGTTTATAAAGACATTCTGAAGGATTAGTGAAAGGTTTATGTCAAAACTTGTTAGGTGACAATAGAGGTTTTATGTAGTTTGTCTTTGTAAGAGGAAACATGCCTCAATTATGGATCGACTGTGCAAAACTGTTGTAATTGTACATCTTTATCTTGTAAGTTATTCGTTTGTATTCTGACTTACAGCCTATTTATGAAGCTTTGAAGCTGGTGACGGTGTAGAAGCGAGGCGGACACAAGCACGAGCCGTTTCAACAACATTTATTTAAACAGTTATAACTTTCAAACATAAACATAAACAAGAAACACTGACGCATACCGACTTAACACAAAACCTGACATTGACAATAGAAGACAATCAGGACTGGAACAAGAGGGCTTTAAATCCATTCACTAATGGGGAACAAACGAGGAACAGCTGGTTACAATGAATGATGAGACAGGGTGGACAATAGACAGACACACACATGAACACATGGCCAATGGCGGCTGTCGCCATGGCAACCGGCATGTGCTGCCGGTTGGAAAGTTCTAAGGCGGGGAGAGCGTGACAGAACCCCCCCTTGAAGGCGCAGCACCTGAAGCGCCTATACAGGCACCTAAGGGGGGGGGCCCGGGCCCGTGGGCTTAATGTCCATGTCCAGATGGGCGCACAGAGGCCAGCCTTGCGCAGGGGACAGACAGACTTCCCCTGCGAAGCCAGGGAGTGGAGCGACGTTGCCCTCCCCGAAGTCCGGAGGTGGAGCAGGGATGACCATAGCGCTGGCTTCCAGCGGTGCAAAGACGACCATAGCACTGACCTCCAGCAGTGCAGAGACAGCAGGGAACTGGGGAATGCCCCCTGCGGAGTCAGGGAATGGGGAAACGCTCTCAGTGGCATCAAGGAAATGGGCGACGCCCTCTGCGGCATCAGGGAATGGGGAAACGCCCTCCGTGGCGTTAGGGAACTGGGTGACGTCCTCGGCGGCATCAGGGAATAGAGAAACGCCCTCCATGGCATCAGGGAACTGGGCAACGCTCCCTGCGGCATCAGGGAACTGGGTGACGCCCTCTGTGGCGTCAGGGAACTGGGGGACGCCCTCTGCGGTGTCAGGTAACTGGGAAATGCCCTCTGTGGCATTAGGGAACTGGGCGATGCCTTCTGCAGCGCCAGGTAACTGGGGAACACCCTCTGTGATGTCAGGTAACTGGGGAACGCCCTCTGCGGCATCAGGGAACTGGGCAACGCCCTCTGCGGCGGCCGTTAGCACCCCCCCCCAAAAAAATATTTTTTTCGTTGTCACAGAGCCTTCCTCGATTCTGCTGCCTCGTCTGCAGTGGCGAATTCTGCCGCCAGATGTGCCAGATTCTCTTTCTTCAAAAGGACGTAGAGCTCAGCGGCCGCCAGATACTCCTCTTCCTCTTCTACGGCGTAAATGGGAGAGCAGCTCGCTGTGTCCATTTTTGGGTCTTCTGTTCTGTCATGGTGTAGACAGGAGGCGACACAAGGGCAAGCCATTTCAACAACATTTATTTTAACACTTCTAACTTTCAAACATAAACAAGAACCACTGATGCATACACAAAACATGACATTGACAACAGAAGAAAATCAAGACTGGAACAAGAGGGCTTTAAATACATTCACTAATGGGGAACAAATGAGGAACAGCTGGTTACAATGAATGATGAGACAGGGCGGAGACTAGACAGACACACGGTCAATGGCTGCCGGTTGGAGAGTTCTAAGGCGGGGAGACCATGACAGATGCATATTTTATGAAATATCTACCTGCTATCCTACCTGCTTCACTTATTTAAGAAGAAGTCAGCTGAATTAATATTTTTAGGACATAAAAGTCAAAGTGCTAAAATTTTATAACACTGTTATGAAGCACTATATAAATTATACAACATTGTATTTATGGAGCCTGTATCTCAGCTAAATTAGTTGGAATGAAATTGACACTTCATAAATGTTTCAAAGCTATATTTACATGCTATTAGTAAAAGACCAACTAATAACTTACAACAATCAAAAATGTAATTCAAAATTTACAATACCAATATTGAACAGTGTACTCATAATGGTAATCAAGCGTTTCTTTCTCCTCTCTCTTTTAGGTAAAGACAAAGTCATGCTACATAGCCTCTAATGTCACCTCACACGTTTTGACATAAGTGTTACACGCATGTATGTTTTTGTGTATGTGTGAGTAGAGTCTGCCCTGTCTGTTATGTTGATTGTTACCAGCTGTTCCTCGTTTGTCTTTCCTTTAAGTATCCCCGTGTCCCAGTTGAGTTCGTCTTCTGATGTGTTTGTTTCGTGTTACGTGTAGCTCTGTGTATGTTGGTGTTGCAAATAAATATGTTTAAACGGCTTGCGCCTGTGTCCTGCCTCCATGCCCTGCTACAACGTGACAATAAGCCTTCATAAATCCAGCACAGGTGTCAAACTCAAGGCCTGCGGGCCAAATACGGCTCGCTGTCTCATTTCATTCGGCCTGAAACGGCCCGTGGTACACTACTACCCAACATTTTCACACTGGATAAGTAGAACCTAGAATTCACACCAGACGCGTCGCAAAATGTATAGAGACCATCTGTCCAATCCAATAGTTAAAACAGATGCGCGTCTAAAAATGCTTCAGAAACGCGTCCGGTATTTATTGGCTTTTGATGTAATGATCGACTCCAAATGCCGGAATGCGTCAACCAGTGTAGCAAGGTGGGAGACTGAGGACATGTATGTTCTCAGCAAAGATAAGCCCGTATGATTACTGTTACAGTAAAGAACCTGTGGTATGAATTCATATAATTGTTTTGGCATAATTAAGAAAGTAAACTGACTCACGACCATAATCAGATTAGAGAATATATGCACTAATAATAATGTAATTAAAACATAATGGCCTTAGTTTATGGCCCTTCAAGGCCTCACAAAAATGACGATGTGGCCCAGGCAGAAATTGTCCTACAGCATTGCTTCATAAACAATTTATGCAATGCAGATGAATGTGTTATGAAGGCCCAATATAAGTGATAGTGTAAATACACAATGGAAAGTGAAGTAGTTTAGTGATTTGGTGTCAGAAATCTGGCCAAAAGGTCAACTATTGTAAATGAGTACGTTTTTGTGCCATCAGCTTACATTTGTCATGGACTCTCAGCCTCACACGGCAGTGCACATGACCAAGTGTGGCGGTTGCCATGACGATGGCGCCAGGCGCTTCTGTATACGTTGTGTTTCTGTTTCTTGTTCACGCCCTTGTTTCGTCATTCAATATTGTAACTGTTCCTCATTTGTCTACCATTAGTAAGTGTACTTAAGTGTATGTGAGTCCGTCGTCGTCCGATGTCTAATGTCATGTTGAATGTGATCCATTAATTTATGTGTTTGATGTATGTTTAGTAGTGTAAATAAATGTTGTTTTGTGGTTACGCGAGTGTGTCCGTCAATCCCTCAACAAAGCATGACAATATTGCTTAAATTGCTTAACCATTGTTGGAAGAGATCATAATTTAGAGGTAAGAGGTTAACTCCTGTCAGGCCTTTAGATGAACATTAATATATATTAAGTCAATGCATGAAGTCTTGTTTCAATATGTGATATCGATGAAACCAGGGAGTAAAGAGAATCACGTTTTGATTCTTGCCTCATACTGCCTTCTGTATGTGGATAATAATGAGTAAATTTAAATAATTGTAAAATTACAGTCATTGTGAATCTTTCATTTGTGGAACTTTCTCCCAAAAGGTAAGTATATTTCAATGTTTAATAATTTAACAGCACCTGAGCATAAACATCTACCTCAGTAGTTTCAGCCAAGCACAATACTGACCTTTCATCAGGCATTTGTGCTGACTTTCATTTGACATCAATCCAACACCTGTCTTTACAAATACTACTATAAAACATGCATTGATGGAAACATTCTTGTAAGAGATCTACCTGATTGGGTTTAGAGTTTACTTACATGTATAAGAAATGGAGCATCTTGTCATCCCCTCTTGAGAGTTCACTTGTCCTCAGCGGTTTTGCCTTCTTCTGCTGATCTGAGTCGATCTGAGTTTCCCTCATCCAAACTCTAATCCCAAACAGTATATACACTTTTCCTAAATTGGTGGCAAAGGACACTTACTCCCCGGGCTTCCTCAGTGACAGTGTATTTAAGGTTTTGTAGATGGACTAGGTCTAGGTGGTTTAGCTTGGAGTTGGATTGACATGTGGGGTGTCAGGGATTTAGGAGCCAATCAATTTAATCTCAAACAGAAAATGCCATAGGGTGAAACCTACGAAGGATGAGCTCAGTTTAAGCTCTATCAGAGTGGGAGGTCAGAGGTCAAAGTGTCCAGAGAGGGCAGACATAAGTGGCATCAGTTCTGCCCCGATAGTTTATATATACTATAACTCAACCAAAGCACACACCAATAATTGCTAACCCATAGCAGGTCAAAGGGACATTTATTAACAGTTTGTACTATTTTCTACTTGAAATAAAAATTAGACATACAGTACTATGAGCTGTAATTTCAAGGATATTAATCAATGTTTTAAAACAATGCATATAAAGATTTTAAACCAAAACAGTCTCACCAATTCAAATTCACATGAACAAACGCATATGAAAAGTTATGAATAGTTAGGTTTAGGACAAGAGGCTGAGAAAACGATCATATATCTTGAACAACATCATTTATAGAAAATGCAAGACATTTGCCATCACTCATCAGAATTTAGTTTAAGATCAGGCCAAAACCCCAGGAGAAAGCAGCATATCTAAGCAAATAAGTAGGCGTGTCTTTGACTCCATATATGAAAGTCTTCAAGTAGCAAGAAGGAAGTCATTGGCACAAATATAAACACATGTATTTTCACAGGTTTTGTTAGCCAGCTAGCTAACATGACCAAACCAGACAGGATTTCTGAGAGGATTAAAATTTTTATTCATAATCCTTACTGCTAACGCTAGCCTACTATCTAACATGCACTAACCTGATGTCATGTACTCCCCACCGTGCACGGCTGTGCGCGTGGCCGCGCTTGGTGGAACGCCAGGACAACGAGCGCCACAGGCTTGATGTTTATGTTTGGTCTTTGTTTCAGGTCACACCCCTGTTCCGTCATTGAGTGTTCCCAGCTGTTTCTTGTTTGTTCCCCTTGATCAGTCTGTGTATTTAAGCCTCTGTGTGTCAGTCCACACTGTCGTAGATTGTCAATGCCAATGTTTTCTGTGTATGATCTGTCTGTTTGTTTATTTCTCTCCAAATATCTCTTACACAGCTTTACAGTGTGTCTGGGGTTAATGAAAATCAAACCTTGGAAAGCGTGTGACAGTTAGTGTAGTATAACAGAGCTTACCCAGATAGCATGCACGCTTGGGCTACATGTGGATTTTATCTGGTACATTTGGCTGAGATATGACATGGCTGAACAGACTTGGGCCAAATCTGGACCATATATGTTTTGCCATACCTACAAAATTGGCAGGAATTTTCTTTTGGCTCACCACTGGCATTGCAGTATATGGCCCAGATAAGAACACACAGGTGTGGGCCACATGTGGCGTAAATATGGCATGCCATAGAAAGTGTTTACATGTGGATGATTGGTTGACTCCTGGAAAACCACATCTAGCCTGTAGCTGGTTTCATGCAGCAGTCCATTCCTCAGTCTAGCTGACGCTAATTTAGATGAAAAAAATTGATGACTTATTTCTCAGCCATCCGATCAATGATTTAATTTCTGAAAACTGCATTTAATTGGTTATGGCGGGTTGTGGCGGGAATTTTTTCTGATACTTCAAAAAGTTAAGGAAAAAAAGCTTTTCACTCACCTCACTGCACCTGGTGGAGACAGATGGGAAGAGGTGGATGAAGTAAGACATTTGTTAAACTGGTTATTGCTACACTTTAACCATATTTCCACTTAAAAAAACCTGATAATTGGTTAGAAATTATGTTTTTTTTTTTAGCACAGACAGTTTGGCAGAACTGATACAGTGTTGTATGATGCAGTTTAGCATGTATACATATTTATGAGAAATAATTACAGAGTTTATTCATTTTTCTGGATGAGAAAACTACTTGGCCAGATTTTATTTGATTATATATACCTTTATTTATTATAATAGAATTTTTAGCTTTTTGTAGACAGTTTATGGCTATAAATCTACTCAGACATCCTGTCAAGTTAGCTTATGTTAGTTTTGTTGACTGCCATCATGGACACTTGGGCCACATGTTCGTAAGCTTTCTCCTCAAAATGAATTGCCTCCTGACGTGATGAGTAAAGTATCTATGACTCAGTGTCATTTATAACTTTTTTTTACTGTGTTATCTGTATCTATTGTTGTAGTGTTATTGTGCAAAATCTGTCAGATTTATTTGGTATTGGTTCCTTAGGAAGCGTGTTTTTAGCAAAATTATAAAATTTGCAGTGACTCAGTGATTTAATAGGGTGTGATTTATTAGAGAATAACATTATTAAAATACTACAGATATTATTTATTTTTTTATTTTTGAGCCCATGAGTTAGAGGAGACAACTAACTACTGTTGAATTCAGGACCATCGCAGAGTACAACGCTGAAGATTATGAGGGCATGGACATAGAGGAAAAAGACACCTTAGATAGGCAACTGCTTGATAATGATGAGGATGATGATGATGATGATGAGGTGGAGGAAGAGGAAGAGGAAAGATGAGAAGAGTAACCTGTCATTGTTCTCAGTTGGGTAAATATGTGTTACAAGTGGTCTGTGTGTCTTGACCTATTTTATAATAGTATTTTGAGACATTTACATTGTGCCAATTAATTTTTGTATGTTTATTTGATCATTTTGTGTCTCAGTCCTTTCCTTCTTATCCTGAAATGGACACAGAAGCACTGAAACCAATCATATTTACTCCCTGTTAGGTTGGACTGTGTTATATATATATATATATATATAAAATACATAATCACCGAATACATAATTTGTGATGTAAATATGTGTACATAATTGAGTCTTACATCATTTAAATTATGTAAAGATTGTTTACATTGTCAATGTGTTTTACAGACCTATACATTTAAAATTGTTATACATAAGCTGTATTTTATCTGAAACTTTAAATAAATTGATGCTTGCCATCTCTTTGAATTGTACGCTGTTGTATTTATATTTTTGTCAAATATAGTACACTTACTAAATATAAATTATAAGGATGTATTTAAATGAAACCTAATTATACATAGAGATGTGGCTGTGTTGTGGCATTGCTCTGGCTGTACAGATGTGAGCCATATTAAATTTTCTGATTTCTGACTTCTGGTAGAGGTGTGGATGTGTTGTGGCATTGCTCTGGCTGTAGAAATGTGGGCCAGATTTGGGCGATCATTCACTCCCATATGTGGGCCAGAAGAAAGATGCTGATGTGGCCCACATCAAGGAAATTTCTTGCAGTCCTGGAAAGCACACTACATGTTACCGTCATTAACCATATGCAGAAACCTCCTGTTTTATATTAACTCTGCCATGGGTTCACCTAATATGTGATCAAATAGGCTAAATATGCTTCCATATCCAAACTTTTTACGACCACATCCCATTGGCTTTGAACTCACGCTGGGGGACAGTTTTTTAAGAACACTGATAAGAAAATGATTTATTTCAGTGCGCAAGTAATGCAAATATCAAATAGATAAGATAGCCAAGCCTGCACTGATTAATGACTGGTATTCTACCTTATGTTATATACACATATATACACAAATACAAATGGTAATCTTAAATGTAGGTCTTTTTACTTTTACTTTAGACAATCCTTAAAACAAGCATAATATGGTGTTAATTGACAGTAATACAAGTGCGTCAAGAGTAAGTTTCCACCAACTGACTAGAAACACATTCAATATCGATTTCGAATGAACAGAGAGAGCCACAACTAAACACAAGAGTCGGAGCACGTGATAGCACTCAGGAGAGCTGGAAACACTAGTTACAAGCAGTTGGTCAAGCCCCAAATGATACAATCCTGATACAATAATAGAAGTAATACACACTAATATCAATAATAGAATGATGTGAGTGAAAGGACCAAAGTTTTGGCTCCAAAGGTAACTGCATGGCAAAGAAAACACATCTAGACAGTTCAAGTGCTTGCAGAAAAGTCAAGTCTTTAGGCAATTCTTGAAGGTTGAATGCAGGGCGAATGAAGATGGGCATTTTATTCCATTATTGGAGACACACAAGTAAAAAGTGTGTGGTTTTATAGTTAGTAACATATAAAGGTGGTATAACTAGGTGCCAATCACTTACAGATATAATAGAGATGGAGCGTAGGATCTGATGAGTGACTTCATGTAGCTAGGTAATGCTCTATTGATTAGTCCGTAGGCAAGCATCAAGGACTTGAACTTGATGCAAGCAGCTACAGGAATAATAAATATCACTAATATTCACATGAAAATGGAGAATGTGTGGTATTAGATATATTTATTCCATTGAAATTCAACATAACATGAAGCCATTACATCACCCACAAGGAACGATTTACAGTCGCACCGTAATAATGATCAGAGCGCAAAGACCATTGTAACATTGTAGCAGTTATCATAATCTTACCTCGATGATCCTTAAAAGAAAGCAGATTATTATGTATTTTGGGTAATTGACAATGCAAGCAAGTCTTGTTTGCATTGTAGTTTTTTGTACAAGAATTTATCTTGGCGTAATTATCTAAAATGCATTTTTCCACAGCCAGAGTTAAGTGACATTAAGCAAGAACAAGTAAGAACTCGGAGCCTTAAGACACAGAACAGATTTTTAAGCTTTTGATATACACTCACCGAGCACTTTATTAGGTGCTAATATACTAATACTGGGTAGGGCCTCCCTTTGTAGCCCATCCGCC
>JAOUQW010000021.1:186519-196937 GCA_028565825.1 Olivaichthys viedmensis | reverse complement strand
CCACTGTGGGCGTGTCCCAAACCACACGCCCTATTCACTATATAGGCCACATAAACACCATCATCAGTCCACTGTGGTTGTGTCCCAAACCACACACCCTATTCACTATATAGGCCACAGAAACACCATCTTCAGTCCACTGTGGATGTGTCCCAAACCACACACCCTGTTCACTATATAGGCCACATAAACACCATATTCAGTCCACTGTGGGCGTGTCCCAAACCACATGCCCTATTCACTATATAGGGCACATAAACATCCAGTCCACTGTGGACGTGTCCCAAACCACACACCCTGTTCACTATATAGGGCACATAAACACCATCATCAGTCCACTGTGGCTGTGTCCCAATCCACACGCCCTATTCACTATATAAACACATCAGTCCACTGTGGCTGTGTCCCAAACCACACGCCCTATTCACTATATAAGCCACATAAACACCATCACAAATGTATTTTATCTTCTGTGTTTATACCACATTTTTAAAAATATTATACTATTTCCTTCATCTAAATAAATTCTTTGTTCCTTTGTAGGGTTCTACTGGTTTCGCCGGCTCTTCTGGAGCCAATGGAGAGAAGGGAGCAAGAGTAAGTCTTAAAGTGCACAGGGGAAAAACTAGATTTTCTGAACTTGTAAATAACTAAATAAAATTGCACCAAGAAGAAAAGGTTAAATAAGAGGATGAAGGGAACAAGGGAGCAAGGGAAAGTGTACAAGTGCACAGAAACTTATAAACCACTAGTTCACTGTGTAAAATATAAAGTAGCAATGAAACAGAAAAGCTTTAAACAGAACCAGAGGAACGCAGTGGGTTCTCTTACATTTACTAATCTCAAGCTCACAAACTGATGGTCACATGACACAGGAATATTAGACAGTGCTTTAAACTCTGTATATCAGCACCTGTTGACAAATAGGGAGGGAGAATTAGTGTGCACTCATTAGTGGACTTTTAAAAGGCAGTATCCTCTAAAGCAGTGAAATAAAATGTCAGTTTAGCATTTACTGGTATTTTTAGTGATAGTTGTAACACTGTTTATTAACTTTATCGTCTCTTATTCATGCTGTTCCTGTTTATTTAATGTTGTACATTTTACATGAATAAAGATCACTTTTGATTTCTGAAATGAAACTCGACTGAAATCTTCGGCTTTGTCCTAATCCACTGTGTTATTGTCTGTAGGGAATAGGCGGTAAAGCAGGGCCGAGAGGACAGCGTGGTCCCACGGTACACACACACACAAATCACAGAAGTGTATTTCAGCTAGCTATGATAGCGGCTAACGCTAATGCTATTGATGCTAATTGTGCGTTTGTCAGGGTCCTCGTGGTGGCAGAGGCGCAAGAGGACCGACAGGGAAACCAGGGGCAAAGGTCAGACCATCAACTAACCCTGTTTATTACTGTTTAGTTTAAACTGTTATTATAATAATAATAATTATTATTATCTACTTTAATTATTATTACTATTGTTATTGTTGTTACTACTTTTTTTCTTGTTATTTCTCATTATTATTATTGTAATTATCATTATTATTATTATTATTACTGTAATTATCATTACTGTAATTATCATTATTATTATTACTGTAATTATTATTATTATTACTGTAATTATCATTATTACTGTAATTATTATTACTACTGTAATTATCATTATTATCATTATTATTATTACTGTAATTCTCATTATTATTATTTGGTATGATTATGATTGTTGTTATATCGGACTCTGTTGTGGTTTTTCCACAGGGGACGTCGGGACACGACGGTCCTGCCGGTGGTCCCGGTGAAAGAGTGAGCACTTTCCTGCATGTTTTATTTGATACTTTAAGGCCTTAAAATCTCCTCCATTAACGTTGTGTATTTTTTCTCAGGGACCTCAAGGACCACAGGGACCTGTCGGGCTGCCGGGACCTAAAGGTCCACCTGTAAGGCCTGTTTAAAACATTTATACTCATGCAGCTTTTAAAGTGTTCATTCATTAAGCATAGCGAACAACTGCTAAACCTAAAATTACAGTTTGTAAATAATTCCACCTGAAACCTGAGGACGGGGTGCTCCAATCCTGTTTATAATGCACCCTTGTCCACTTCCCCTTGGTTGAGTTGACATCACTGTAGACTTCAGGACTTACCCAGAAGGCATTGCTGCACACTGACACATTTTCCTCACTTCATGTGACTGTAATCAGATTGTGTTTTATTCCTCTGACTCCTGCATCTGTACGTGAAGATAATTCTTCTGCTACACTCTGCAATCTAGTTAGCATGCTAGTTAGCAAACTGCTATAACTCTGTGCCTAGTAGGAAATAAAGAAAATAAAACATAAAACTGCTGAGCAAATCACTACACATTTATTATTTTCATCACATTAACAAAACGAGCTAGTTGGTTAGCAAGCCGATACGACTCGAGTGAAGTGTGTTCTTGCTCTGGGGATGTAGATGACGCACACTTAGGGGAAGTCAACAAGGGTGCCTCAGAACACTGACGAGAACACTGACGAGAACACTGACGAGGAACACTGACGAGAACACTGACGAGAACACTGACGAGGAACACTGACGAGAACACTGACGAGGAACACTGACGAGGAACACTGACGAGGAACACTGACGAGAACACTGACGAGGAACACTGACGAGAACACTGACGAGAACACTGACGAGGAACACTGACGAGGAACACTGAGGAACACTGACGAGGAACACTGACGAGGAACACTGACGAGAACACTGACGAGGAACACTGACGAGGAACACTGACGAGAACACTGACGAGGAACACTGACGAGGAACAAGTGCAATTTTCTAGTATAGAAAACGGGTCATGGAAGCTAGCGGGGCCTAATTAGCGTAATGATGCTAACTGCTAACCTACTCGCTCTCATTCATGCTGGCTATAAATAATGTGCTAATGCTAATGTTAACGATGAGCGTCTTCACAGGGACCACCTGGTAAAGACGGGCTGCCAGGACACCCAGGACAGAGAGGAGAAACCGTACGTAACGTTTAGCTTTGGCTCCGAGTCGCATACAACAGGCTGAACAGAAAACTGACATGTAGAGTGACGCTGCGCCAGTTAGCTAACGTTAGCATGCAGTTAACTGACGTTAGCATGCAGTTAACTGACGTTAGCATGCAGGTAGCTAACGTTAGCATGCAGTTAACTGACGTTAGCATGCAGTTAGCTAACGTTAGCATGCAGTCAACTGACATTAGCATGCAGTTAGATAACGTTAGCATGCAGGTAGCTAACGTTAGCATGCAGTTAGCTGACATTAGCATGCAGTTAGCTAGTGATGCTCGCGTGATATTTTTGTGCTAACGTAGCATTAACTTGTTAGCTAGCTGGCAGAATCATAAGAAAAGAAGTTGCCAAGCGTGTGTTTATTAAGCTGAACTCTAATTTACTGTGTGAATGTGTCACTAAAGGGTTTCCAGGGGAAGACGGGACCGCCCGGTCCTGGAGGAGTCGTCGGCCCTCAGGTACACGCGAGAGAACCGACAACATTTTAAACACGAGAGAACCGACAACATCTTTATCTTTTTTCAAGACTAACATAAAAACACGCCATCACCACCGCTCTGTGCTTGCCAAAGGAATGGGAAAAAAGAAATATTATTTATTATTATTTTATTATATAGAATTTTACTTTAATCTAACCTAATATAATATATGGGTTGCTTTTCATGCTTTCATTCAAATTTAGATACATTTGTAAAATTAAGTATTTGATATTATTACTAATATAAAATATGATTAATTCTGGTGTTTACATTTCATTTTATTTATTAATTGCAATAACATTACAAAATATAGAATAAAGATTAATATTATTATCGATCAGTATCGATTTGTAATCTGGTTTATGTGGTGTATGTTAAAGGGGTCTACAGGAGAAACCGGACCTGTGGGTGAGAGAGGACACCCCGGATCCCCGGGACCCCCTGGAGAGCATGGTCTTCCTGGAGCGGCGGGTAAAGAGGGTGGAAAGGTATAAAAATGACATTATTATTATTATTATAAATGAAAGAATAAATGGTTTCAGCTCTGTGAGTGTTGCTCGCAATCATTCTGGCAAATATGATTTGTGTTTAAAAAGCTTTAATATCCTCCTCAGGGTGACCCGGGTCCTCAGGGGGGTGCTGGAAAGCCCGGTCCTGCTGGTATCCGAGGTTTCTTGGGACAGCGCGGTATTCCCGGAACACCGGTAAGAAAAATGAAATATTAAGTCATTAAAAAAAAGAATAAAACATGTCAGACACTTTTATCCAAACATAGAGATAAGATAAGATTCTTTATTGTCGTTGCACTAGCAACGACAATAATTTCGTTTAGCAGCAATCCAACCACACCGTAATAGTAAAATGTAAACAGAAGACATACTTGAAAGGATAAGGTGCTAATGTTACATCGATTTAGCATACAGGTGAGCAGTTGAGGGTTAAAGACAGCAAAAAAAAAATCATGACATATTCTTGTATTTTCGCACAATGATAGCTGGCAGTGAGGAAGAGGATGAGGTGGAACATGACATTATACTGTTAGTGGTTCAGAAACCCAGATCAGATGATTTTAAATATAAATGTTCCATCTTTATTGCTATAAAATCGAAGAATTGGACGTTGTTACGCTTCAGTGATATAAACACACACACACTTCCTGTTTCAGGGTCCAGGAGGTCTGAAAGGTGGAGAAGGTCCTTCTGGTCCACCAGGCCCCATCGTAAGTACATAATTTCCACGAAACATATAATAATAGTCATTTCACTTTATTATTAATAAGTAACACACTTAGTGAACGCAGCTCTGTTACGGGCTGGTTTCAAATTTGGGACAAGGCCCAACATGGTGCTTTGTTTTGATGTTTTAGGGATCTCCAGGTGAGAGAGGAGGAGCTGGACCCGGTGGTCCGATTGGAGTGCCGGGCCGAAACGGACCTCAAGGACTCCCGGGACCCGTTGGAGAGAAAGGTGCTCCGGTAAGGATTTATACATGAATATAATTTCACATGGTTTAGGCCTCATTCTGACTGACACTCTGATTTATCTAGTGTATAAAATATATTAACATTAGGAGCACTGTAATAATACTATTTTAAAATCTTTATACTATTATTTCCAGTAGTCAGCTCGTTACATCCTTTTCTTACACTGAAGCCCATAAACACCTCACAATATTTTAAATAAAAATATAAAGAGCAGAAGGCGAGATAAACAGCAACGTGATAAAAAAAATTATATTTAAATGTTCATTAGAGAAATAAACGACTGTGAAATGTGTTTGTGAATGTTTAGGGTGAGAAAGGTCCTCCTGGTCCCGCTGGTCGTGATGGTATTCAGGGTCCGGTTGGACTTCCTGGTCCTGCTGGACCTCAGGGACCACCCGGAGAGGACGGTGATAAGGTAACTTTGGTTCTGTCTCACATTTGTTCCTTCACCTGACTTGTGCGTTAGTCAATAAGATGTTCATCACGTAAGTGTGTGTTCTGATTTAAAGGGAGAAGTTGGAGAACCAGGACAGAAAGGAGGCAAAGGGGACAAGGGTGAATCGGTGAGTGGCCTACTGTATTAAAATATTCTACATTTATATGAGCATACAAATAAAATCTATTATAATTGTTATCAGGGTCCTTCTGGTCCAACTGGTCTTCAAGGTCCTGTCGGGAATCCAGGTCCTGCTGTGAGTATCACTCACACACAATACACAGAGCTGTACATGTGTATGAGACTGTACCTGCATTCAATTGTTTCACCAGATTCACGTTAATATAATGTACTTTATTAATGGGATTGGCTAAGATTAAATTAGTTATAAAAATAAAAAGCTAAAACATGTGTGTGTGTGTTCCAGGGCAGTGATGGTGAACCGGGTCCACGAGGTCAGCAGGGAATGTTCGGCCAGAAAGGAGATGAAGGACCGCGAGGTTTCCCCGGACTGCCAGGACCCGTCGGACTGCAGGTACCCCAAACTTCTTTGTGGGAATTATAGTTTATTGTAGCCTGAACTGATATGTTATTAGATTTGTATAAAATCTCTCTTTTACAGGGATTACCAGGACCCCCAGGCGAGAAGGGAGAGACTGGTGACGTCGGTTCTATGGTTAGTTTCAGACCATCTTCAGTTTTCAATTTCTGATGTAGTTTATTCATTAATTACATTAATTGAAATTCTTTTTTTATTGGTCTATAACAGGGTCCACCTGGTCCTCCAGGTCCCAGAGGCCCTCAGGGTTCCAGTGGAGCCGATGTGAGTGTTTCACTTCTGTGTGTTTTTCAAACATAATCAGAAATACACTAGCGTTCTAAAGTGTAGAGTCACATTTAATGAACAGTCATTATTCTATTCATTAAACTCTTCTACAGTGTAGTAATGTAATATATCTAATATAAATATTTTGGGGAAAATGACTCCCTGTCCCGGTGTTTTTCAACACTATCAGTGATGACTGGACAATTTCAGGCTGATGTGATGTTTTTATAAACAGGGTGCTCCTGGTCCTCCTGGTGGTATCGGCTCTATGGGAGGAAACGGAGAAAAGGTGACCATTATTTTGCTTTTGGTGACATTTAAGGCTGGATGACTAAAAATACCAAATGCATCAGTTCCAGGTGTTTTATCATGAATATTGGAGATAATCTGATTCTTTTCAGGGTGAGACGGGTGAAGCTGGAAACCCAGGGCCTACAGGAGACCCTGGTCTAACGGTAAGTGGGTGATCTGTTTAGAAAATAAATCTCATCCATATTATTGTCAGTAATGGAACATAACTGCAGGGAGTTATTTGTAATACACATTATTATATTTATTTAATAACTTGATTTTGTGTTTGAGTACAGATGGTGATCAGCAGTATGAAGTTCATGTCTGGGTTTTTTTAGGGCCCTAAAGGTGAAGTGGGTGAGAAGGGGGAGACCGGACCACCCGGCGCTGCTGGACCTGCAGGAGGACGAGGACCCCCTGGAGATGACGGTCCTAAAGGAAACCCTGTGAGTCAGAATACACAACACCTCAAACTCTATAGTGACTGTTTAATGGTGTGGGTTTAACACTGGTTTATGTTCTTTAGGGACCTATCGGCTTTTCTGGAGACCCGGGTCCTCCTGGTGAGCCTGGTGCTGCTGTAAGTTAAATAAGTGTCGACTGAGAGTGTGGTGGTGTGTGTAAAGCGGTTTGTGTTGGTGCAGGGGGTAAAGTGTTTGTGTGTTCCACAGGGACTTGATGGCCTTGCTGGAGACAAAGGAGATAATGGAGATGCCGGACAACCTGTAAGTCCCATTTCATTTTTTTTTTTTTACAGACAGGCAGAGAAATAGAAGTGGTTAGAAAGTGCTGCGGTTAAGTCACATTGCTCGATGGGATTGATGTCTGTGTTGTGTTTCATGCAGGGACCTCCGGGTCCATCAGGTGAAGCCGGACCTCCTGGACCCCCAGGAAAGAGAGTGAGTCACTGTAACACTCGTTCACCTTAATGGTCTGAAATAATCCTCACTGAAAAGCAAGTGTTTAACACAGGGAATTAAAATAGATTATAAAAGATATTAAACAAAAAAAATTCATGGCATCAGAATTAGGTTTACACATACAAGGAATTTGCTGTGGTATGTTGGTGCATAACAATAAACATAGAATGGAAATGAAATAAGAACATAAATATACAAATGTGCAATTTAATAGGAAGTAGAAGGGAAACATTTTCACGTACTGTTACATCAAGTACAAATAGCTAGCTTTGTTTACAGTAACTCCGGCCACTATTAATCGTTAGTAGCCTGTACATCATCAGACTGAGACATGGTTTATACATTTGCATTGCTTTTTTTTTTTTAATCAAAACATTCCATATGTATAGATGCTGCCTAAAAATAACATTATGTAACTCAAATTAACAGTACAATTAAATGCTAAAGTAAAAAGATTGTGGGGGTTACTAACAGGAAGTGGATCAGCATTGTTCTGTAAGCTCTAAATAAACAGCCTGATTTTGCAGTTTTTTAACTTGAGATTTATACGTAAATGCTAAACAATATCAATTTGAGCAGTTTAATGTCACGCCTTTAATCCCCACTGAATTCAGATTTGTTCCCTAAACCAAGGATTCTCAAACTATTTATGGGAAGAAGAAAAAAATTCAAGGAACCCCTTATGAATAATTTTAGAATTAGTATAATACAACAATTTAAAAATATTAGGAACATACGTACCGTCATGTGTAGGCGCCAATCGAGCTTTTTATTCCTGAACGTTTCACCCACAGAATCCCAAATCAGTTCCACACTGTAGATTCAAAACATTTATTCAAATTGCAGTGAGATTCCAGTTGACATTATTTATTTCTACTTGTTAAGTTACTTGGTTTTAAATCTGAAGTGAGCTTTAGTTTAGGAAATAAACAACTCCCTATAAAACACACATTAATATGTGACTGGCATCATTTTAAACCAATTTAATTCAGCTAATAACTATAACAATAGTAGTTGAGAATAATCATGTCCTTAACCGCAGACAGCCAGGGGACATTACAGACCCCACTTTGAGAACCATGGCTCTAAACTGCACTGTTACACGTTATTCATGTTTAAATGTTGCTTATATATGTATTAATATTCAGGGCTCGATCGGACCTGCTGGAACCGAAGGCAAACAGGGAGAAAAAGGTTCAAAGGTAAAGACATCAGATTTGTTCTGATTAGACGTTTATACAGACGGACAGAATGTTTGTGCAATACCTGTGAGCCACGATGTTATAATTTCTCTCCTCTGTTTTGCAGGGTGAAGCTGGAGCTGAAGGACCAGCAGGGAAAACTGGGCCTGTTGGACCCCAAGGAGCCTCTGGAAAGCCCGGTGCTGAGGGTTTGAGAGGAATTCCTGGACCTGTGGTAAGTGGACCAGTATGCTAATGATAATATTTTACAGCGTTTCCTGTTAATGACATTTTTAGATTGTGATAAATACTAAATTAGAATAGTTTCTGATATTTATTATTGCGCTGGTATTTGATATGAAATATAATGTTTCCTGTGCCTCTTGGCTAAGGATTTATATATTTTCTAATTTTTGTACTAATCATAATAATTTACAATATTTACTAGTGAGCCATTTGCTAAATGAGGTTAATGATTTATGCCAAATGATATTTTAGTATTATTTGAATTATAGTTCTAATATTATTCTAAATTGTGCTGATATGTACTATAACTTAAATATGGTAATATTGTCTGTAGGTCCACAATGTTAAATCATGCTTATATTTATGACGCATCATTACAGGGTGAACAAGGACTTCCTGGTGCAGGGGGTAAAGACGGCCCACCTGGACCACTGGTAAGAGACACGTTTACATTTTTCACTGCAGAATAATTATAAATTATTGTTCTTTTTTTGGGGGGGGGGTTATGGTTTAGAAATGTAGCCAAATTTATAATCATCACTTCAGCATTTAATATGACGCCATATTATTAATTGTTGTTCTTTTCCATCACACTTGAATACTGACCTGAATCTTGTGAATTTATTTGGTTTTGATTGTTCTGGGCTGATCATGTGATGTTCCTCCATGTTTAGGGTCCTCCTGGTCTCCCCGGCTTGAAAGGTGACCCTGGTTTTAAGGGTGAAAAGGTAAAGTGTTCCTGACATAAAACAGAACATGTGTCTTTTATAGAGTACATATAGCTTATGCTTTAGGCCCAATGTGAATATTTAAGTTCTTCATTTCAAATGGACGCAGAAAAATATATATTTTAATAGTAAGGCTGATGCCCATCACATGGATCTGTTTATTTTAAGTAATTCCATGTGGACTATTTTGTGTTTTTCTCCTCTTTAGGGTCATCCAGGTCTGATCGGTCTGATCGGCCCACCAGGTGAACCAGGAGAAAAAGGAGACCGAGGTTTACCTGGAGCTCAGGGAACAGCTGGAGGCAAAGGTGATATTGTAAGTAAATAAACCAACACACAAATGCGTATACACGTACTGTACATACTATACATGTGGCTGGTTTAAACCATTGAATAATGTTTGTGAACCTCAGGGTGGTGTTGGAGTTCCTGGTCCTTTTGGTCCTCCTGGTCCTCCTGGTATTCCTGTAAGTTTAATTACATCCATTACTGTAGTGCAATAAACGTATAAATCACACGCTTTGATCATGTGATTGAGTTTCTCCTCTTTCTCTCTCCAAAAGGGCACACAAGGACATAAAGGATCGAAAGGCTCGTCTGTAAGTCCTGAACATGTTTACCCCTAAATTCTGTCAAGTGTTGTACTACGCAATATATTTTATTATATAATATCCACAGTTATAGCTGATATCGGGGGGGGGGGGGGGAAAAACACAATTGGGGGGAAGTTTTTTTTTTTTAAACGGGGGGTTTTTTTTTTTTATCGAAAAAAAATAAAACAAAA
>JAOUQW010000021.1:143429-154871 GCA_028565825.1 Olivaichthys viedmensis | reverse complement strand
GTACAGCAAGAGAGGCGTGTGTGTGTGTGTGTGTGTGAGACTTACACTCTTCAGTATCTTGTGTACAGCAGGAGAGGCGTGTGTGTGTGTGTGTGTGTGTGTGAGACTTACACTCTTCAGTATCTTGTGTACAGCAAGAGAGGCGTGTGTGTGTGTGTGTGTGTGAGACTTACACTCTTCAGTATCTTGTGTACAGCAGGAGAGGTGTGTGTGTGTGTGTGTGTGTGTGTGTGTGTGAGACTTACACTCTTCAGTATCTTGTGTACAGCAGGAGAGGTGGGTGTGTACAGAATTTTACCCATCAGGAGCGGCTTCACTGAATTCCACACGATTTTCGTGACAGGGTTCGACTCCAGATTCTGCATCAGAGCGTTACAGAACGGAGCTATGGGACAGACAGACAGACAAACAGACAGAGAGAGAGAGAGGAAGAAAGAGTTAAGTGTGTTTAGTTAACAACTACAAGTAATTTAACACACGCCCACTGTATCTTCCTGACTATCTGTCTGTCTGCTTGTCTATCCGTCTATCCACCTGTCTGTCTATCCGCCTGTCTAACCCTCTGTCCACTTGTCTATCTATCTGTCTGTCTATTTGTCTATCCATCTGCCTGTCTCTCTGTCAGTCTGTTTGTACGTGCGTATATATGAGTGTGTGTGTATGAGTGTGTGTGTATGAGTGTGTGAGTGTGTATGTATATATGTGTGTGTGTGAGTGTGTGTGTGTGTGTGTTTGAGTGAGTGAGTGAGTGAGTGAGTGTGTGTATGAGTGAGTGTGTGTGTGTATGAGTGAGTGTGTGTGTGTATGAGTGAGTGTGTGAGTGTGTATGTATATACGTGTGTGTGTGAGTGTGTGTGTGTGTGTATATATGTGTTTGAGTGAGTGAGTGAGTGAGTGTGTGTATGAGTGAGTGTGTGTGTGTATGAGTGAGTGTGTGTATGAGTGTTTAATGACTCACTGGCCGTGTGGTCGTAAGTGTAGCTGTCGTGTCTCCGTGAGGAGTTGATTCCGAGGAATGTTTTGTAGTTGTTGTCTTCGTACCAGTTGAAGGACATGACGCGAGAATTTCCTGCGTCTGAATATCCACAGAACAGATGGGAGACGACGGAGACGAGCTGAGTGAAGGACGAGGGGCCGCCCTGCTGAAACACGGGGCTCAGAGCCGCCAGCAGCGCACTGGAGCTCGGCCTGCCCAACACCTGACACACACACACACAGACATACACACACACAGACACACACACAGACACACACACACACACACACAGACACACACAGACACACACACAGAGACACACACAGAGACACACAGGTTGAATTAAATAAGCAGTAAAACAGTATCATTCAGGACGAGGGAGCCTAACAGCAGGGTGAGATGTGTGAACGTTTTATTGTTGTCTGTTCAATTAAAATGGCGGCGCTGAGACCGAGACGAGGATGTTGCCGTTTTTGCTGCGGCCTCATCCGAACGTCTGATGAGAAACATTTATTTAAAAGCATGACTTTTGGATTTTACTCAGAGCTCGATTAAAACAGCTCCACTGCATTGCGTTAAAAGAGAAAAGCAACTCCAACTGACCGACTTGTTTATGACGCGGCCACCTGTCTGTGGGAAATGCAGTTAAACTGATAAATTCACTATAACAAGTCTGAGTGTCAGACACACCCTCCATTCATTCACACATCTCTACTGGCCAATCAGTGAGGAGGTGGGCGGGCAGTTTGGATGTTTCAGTTTCAGAGTGATTTTTCCGAACTGCTGCACTCCGCCCCATCCGAAATGTCTTTCCGACGCTCCGAACGCATCGTAAGCCTGTTCAGATGGAAGCATCAGTCAGGTTAAAGGCAGCATGAGGACACCTGCATGGTATTAACCTGCATCACGAGCGGGTCAGCCGAGACACAGAGCCGTTTACACCTGCCTCACCACTTGTGTTCGGATTTCCTGACTACTTACATCACCTTCGTTGGCAGGTCAAAGGTCATCGTGCACATTTACTATCTCAGTCTCTCGCTGTATCTGTCCTTGCTCATGCACCTGTACAGGCTTTTCTAAACGTTCAGCTCGAACGCACAAAGACGACTAAAGCAGCTTGTGAATGAATGAGAGAGGAGACGAAGGAACGGTGAGGTGTTGATCCGTTTAGGGCGGTCCTTTGATGTTGTCCGGGACGCATGGAGACACTACACGATGTGGACATACGCGTCCCTGACCACCTCCCAATGTGATGTAGAGTAATCAGATCATAATGCAGCTCCGAGACCCATGCGACCCCGTTTACACCTGTACCTAAAGCTGACCTTCACCTGTGACCCCATTACTCGACACGCAGGTTAACAGCAGGTGGACACGGAGCCTCAGCGTCCTTATTCTGGACACATTTAAATCCCATAATTCCAAATGGGAATTCGAGGAAAATGAGAGACATGGTGGACAGACCGGTCGTTCCAACTGAGCATTGTGTGTGTGTGTGTGTGTGTGTGTATCTTGTGTTTTCACACAGAGTCAAGAATTGTACACATTCATGTTAAAACACGCCAGATAAGTGTGTGAAGACCAAGAAGAAGTGAATCATAACCCAGCTATTATTCCCTCTGTCTCCTCCACGCACACAAGTGGGTCAAAGGAAAAGAATTCAGCTCAGCCCACAGGATGTCACCTCTGAAGAATGTCCTTTTGACACACTGCCCAAAAAATGAGCCAGTGCATACTCTCACACACACACACACACACACACACACACACACACAGGCACACACGCGCGCACACTCACACACCCAAACACACACACTCACACACACGACACACTCACCCCACACACGACACACACACACACACACTCATACACACGACACACTCATACACACGACACACACACACACTCATATACACTCACGACACACTCACACACACACTCATACACACTCACACACACGACACACTCACACACGACACACCAGTAGACAGCAACTTTAAGTCACTGAAGCCTGTCCTGTATTTATGAGATATACGAGTTAAAGGGAAACATTTATGTTCCCTATTTTATTTGATCTTTACTGACACTTGAACGGCGTGTACCTGCTGAAGTTTTTCAGACACAGCCGAGAGCACACGGCCCCAAAAGTGCAGATCAATTCCAGTGGAGTGATTATCCAACACCATCGGCAACTGGACAGAGAGGGAGAGAGTGAGACAGGAAAAAGCTTGTAGAGCACTATATGCACTAAAGAGGACATTTTACAATATCGATATACCCATTCAAATCTGGTGTCAATGATGTGACAGTGTAATTCAGCCCATTGTGCTGTAAGGAAGTTTGGAGTCCACTCAGTCAGTGTGTGTGCGCGTGTGTGTGCGTGTGTGTGCGTGTGTTAATCTGATTACAGAACTGTGCCGAGTATCGTCACCCTGCTAATAATGCCGGCCTGTAGACTACCTCAATCTCTCTGAGACAGAAAGACAGAGGGAGAGAGAGAGGGAGAGAGGGATAAGGAGAGAGAGTGAAACGGAGATAGAGAGCGATTGGATGGAAAGAGAAACGAGAGCGACACGGATGCAGGAAAAGAGAGAAAGAGAAATGAGAGAGAGATGAGGAAAAATAGAGGGATAGAAAAAGGGAGAGTGAGGGATGGATGGACAGATAGAGGAAGAGAGGGGGAGACAAAGAGACATACGGACGGAGGGATATATAGAGTGATAGAGGAAATGGAAAGAGGGAAGAAGAGACAGCGAGAGACAGTCCTTTAACTAACAGCAGGTAGGCCTAAGTCCATGCCCCCTTTTAAGCACCCTTTATGTACACTTGTCACCTTCTCTGTAGTGCACTAGGTGTGTGATGAGGACTGACCAGTCTGAAAAGTTTGAAGAAGTCGATGTTGGTGTACAGTTTGTCCTCGATCTTCTGCAGTCTCTGTGGCGTGAGGGCACACATGGCATTACGGACAGCATGAACCCCACGCTGCCTCGGGAAAATGATGAAGCGCTCGAGGAGAACCTGACTGCAGGCGATCTCCTGTAGGGTCAGATCAGGCACGCCATACACAAACTACACACAGAGCGAGAGAGAGAGGGAGAGAGAGAGAGAGAGAGAGAGAGAGAGAGAGAGAGAGAGAGGGAGGAGAGAGAGCGCACGAAATAATATTTAGAATAGGGCTGTGATATATAAGGATATATATTGTAATAAAGAAATCGAACACAGTTAAAGCATTATGCTAGACGGAGAGGAGAACGACCCTGAAGGTGAGCGTCCTGATGCCACTAATCCTCTCTCTGAACTATTACAGCAGGTGAGCGCAGAAGACGGGTTCGCCCAAGAGCAAAAGGTGGATAATCGCCTCCACTTCTGCTGAACTGAGGTGCTCATCGTAGAAGAAGACTGACTGTTGCCCTCAGAGAACTTCCTCAACCGGGGTGGCCTCCTATACTATGAAGCCATTACTGACCAGACTTCTGTATACAACTCCTGACCCGTGAGTGGACCTCACCCTGGAAACCACAGCTGGCTTCCTCTTAACTGACGTGCCTTTAGACCCCATGGGGATGGACCTGATAGGATGGCTGATGCGGTAGGGTTGGGGGAATATACCCCGGTGTTGGTGGATTATACCACGTGGTATCTGTAAGCACTGGTCCTGTGGAATGCCACTACCAAGACTAGTTAAAGAACTCTTCTTTGCTAGCCGCATGGGTCTACCCAAGAAGATACTGACGGATGTTCTGTCTGATGTCTAGTGTACACTCCTTTGGGTCACCTACCTGTGCACCTTGGTGTACCACCCCCAGACCCATGGAATTGTTGAGAGGCTCAATTAGACTGTGAAATAGATGCTCCAGAGAGTGGTAGCGGAGAATGCATGCGACTGGGACCTCCAACTGCCATATGTCCTCTTCGTGGTCTGAAAGGTACCACAGGTCTCAACTAGTTTCTCTCTATTCAGACCACTCTTTGATTGGCGATCCTGAGGATTGCTCAAAGAAGCATTGGAACAACAGAGAGGCGAGCAGTTATACTATTTTAATTTGCCAGCAAAGGAAAGAGTGGAAGTGAGCTCAGAACTTTCAGTCTGCCAGCAGCAAGAGCTAATAAAGCTTGAGGAACAATACAAGCATGTCTTCATCGCTTCCCTCGGCCGAACCACCTTGATTCAGCATTAGATACGGACCACACCGGGAATCATGTCACAGCAGCCATACTGAACACCCGAGGCCCAGCGGCAGCTAATAGAGGACGAGGTACAGAAGATGTGACGACTAAGGTTCTTTGAGGAGTCCACAAGCCCATGGTCCAACCCATCCTAGTGATGCCAAAGCTGGACAGCACCCTCCGATTTTGCAACAACTTCTAGAGGTTCACCGAGGTATGGGATTTCAACACATATCGCTTGCCCCGTGTTGATTAGCTCAGTGAGCACCTAGGAAGGACGTGCTTCATCTCTACCCTTGACCTCACAAAAGGATACCCTCATGCCAGAAGCTTGCCTCAAAACCATGTTCAGCACCCCAAGCAGTTTATGGCAATATTGGGTTTTGCCTTTCATGCCACACGAAGCCCCAGCAACTTTCCAGTGCCACGTCATACCTGGACGATGTCATCATCTATTCAGAGAGCTGGACTGAATATCTGGTCCACCACTGGAAGCTTCTGAAGGCATAACTGGGAGAAGCTGGGCTGACCACAACAACCCAAGAAAGTGCTACATGTGGAAAGCTGAAGTGCACTACCTCGGCTACCGGATCATCAAAGAAAGTAGAGGCAATAAAGAATTTCCCGCGAACCAACACAAAAAACAGGTATGTGCTTTCCTTTGATTGGTGGGGTATTACAGAACATATGTACCTCACGTCTACTTGTTAGGTGCTCTCCTTTCAGACCTGAGCAAAAAGGCAAACTCAAACAGCCAAAATAGACCCCCTCAACAGAGGCTGTGCTCATATTTCCTGACTTCTCGTGCTACAGACAGACACTTCCAAGACCGGGTTAGGAGCGGTTCTCTCACAGGACATAGAAGATGAGGAACATCCTGTAGTGTTCATTAGTCACAAACTCTAGCGACGTCACAAATAAATGTGACAAATTTGAAGTTGAAAATCTGAAAATGGGAAGTTGCAATGGGCATATACCGTGATGTGCTGAAAACCAGGATACTGCATCAGGTGATTATCATACCAAATTCAAAATTGTGTGTCCAAATGTTTGTTTAACAGCGCGCAGACATTCGTCACTCTCAGGTGTGTACAGGTGAGTTTTACCTGTTCGACCCGCAGTTGTGCGTTAGTGAGCTGATTCACCACGGAGTCGGAAAGGCCGGCGTCCCTCAGCAAATACGACGTGAGAGTTTCATCGTCCTTCAGAATGTCTTCAATCTTCAGTCCTTTCCCTGAGAAGAAAATGAGAATCAATCGAGACACAGAGCCTTCAGAGAGAACAGAAAGGGGATTGTTTCAAACAGCTATAAAGTTGACACTTATTTCTAGTGCACTTTGCTGGTGTCCAGTTAGAGGATGTTTACAATAAAAAGTAGGAATACAAATGAACATCTTAAATCAGACTTGTGTAAAGAGCATCCAGAGTTGCTGAACATAATTCCGCTTCATTGATTTCCAACAATTTCCTAAAAAGAGTGGGAATTCTGTTAGGGGCGTGGTTAATGCTTATGGTTAACGTACTTTTAATCAATTAAATCCCTCTCACTCCATAGTAAATATGTAAAAAAATTTATTGTAATAAATGATTTGACTCTTACCTGCACTAACACACTTGACTCAGCTGACGAAGGTCTTGATGAATCACAGGATGAATTTGATCACACTTTAACGTGCACTAACACACACATGTGATCCTCATGAACAGTGTGAGGAGGTGTTAATCAGCTGATCAGTTGGATTGGGTGTGTAAGAACAGCACTAAAATATGGACGTTTTGTACCTGTAACTCGGCCCGGATCTTTCCTCAGTGTGTCCATGAAGTTGCTGAATTCGGAAGCTTCCTGCCAGAGTCGCCCCACCTGCTGAAACTCCGTGTCCTCGAGCAGCAGCTCCTGACAGTCGGAGTAAAACCGAGCCAGTCTGCAAAGAAACAAGAGGAACCCACATTAGTGGTTTTAATACAAGTTATAACTTTATTTATATGGCACCATTCATACATTTAAAAAGTTTTTTGGGGGGCTCTGTTTCCATCAGGATTGTTCCTTATCAGATGAACATTAGGGAATTTTGGTGATTGTGAATTTTAAACAAAATCTTCCTGTATTGCTATAAAATCCAAAGTCGTCCTGTGTGGATGAAACAACATGGCTGAATAGTGATCAGACTTACATGGAGTTGTTGTAATTGGACACAAGTCCCGGAGATTCTCCCGGAGTTGCGTAACGGAAGCAGGGATTATTAACGTTGCATAAAATTCCCTGAATCCATGGCAAAACTCCTGCTGAAGGCATGGCCTTGTTGGGAAAATGACCTGGAACAATCACATAATTAATTGTGTAAGAAAAGTATGAATAATTAAAAACATCCTTTATTATTTTGGGGATTCCATTGGCTACGCTGCTGTATAAAGACATGCAGGTGTAAAAAACTGTTTACAGAGTTGAGTTTAGAGTGAATATAGGTGTATAGAGTTGAGTTTAGAGTGAATATAGATGTATAGAGCTGAGTTTAGAGTGAATATAGATGTAGAGAGTTGAGTTTAGAGTGAATATAGATGTATAGAGTTGAGTTTAGAGTGAATATACATGTATAGAGTTGAGTTTAGAGTGAATATAGATGTATAGAGCTGAGTTAAGAGTTAATCTACAGACGATTATAATCTCACATTCATGTTGTTGGTAAAGAGGATTTGCTCTTCTCAGCCACACGAGTCCAGCGAACAGGAAGACGGGCCACAGGATCTCCACCACGAACCGAATCTACACACACACACACACACACACACACACGGCAGAAGTTTATTAGATTTAATAGCTGTGTTGTACAATAGTGTTCAGATTAGAAGCATTTTGTCTGGTTTTGTAAAATGTAAAATTCAATTTTAAGAGTTCCTGAAAGTAACAGCAGCTGTTTTTTATTTCATTATTATTTAATGATATGGTATTAAATTGAAAAATATTTTCAGTTGACTTTCAGAATCCTTGAGTAACCGTCCCTACTGTTCTGTCCGTTATCCCCTACAAGCCTCGCCCCTAACGGCTCTGTGGTGCATGATGGGGAAAAAGTGCAGAAACGTGTCCATCGCTCCACACTTTAATTGTTCAGTAAACATACAGTCCATCACCTGGCTCTTCTTACTGCACTGCATGTGTGTGTGCTCGTCAGTGTGACACGAGCATTATTTTATTATGATTATTTCAGTCATGTGCATTTAAAAGTTACACATTTATTATTTCAGCTGTAGATATTCAGCGTGTTTATTTCTGTACCTTCTGTCTCTTGCGCAGTGTCCAGTTTTTCCACAGCAGAAGACGAATCTGTCCACTGGTGTTCATTTCTGTCCTGTTTAACCCCTAAAGGGGGGTCACTGTGGGGTAACACACACACACACACACACACACATATATATATATACACACACACACACACACACATACACACACACATATATATATATACAGTGGATGCATTAAAAAATCCTTTTAGACCTTTTTTTTTAAATGTAAATGTGCACTAGTCAATGCTGCATCTGCAAATGATGTACATATATGCAAAATTATTGAATTCAATTTTACTACAAATATTAATTATAGGTTAATTATAATCTAGGTTATACCATATTATATTGTTGTTTTAACAGTATAAGTGATTTTAAATATTGCGCATATATATAAAAATTTTAATGTCGTATTATTTCGTTTGTTTATAGCTCGATCTTCTTTTTTTCGACGTTTGAATTGTAATTACAGCACAGGAATGCCGAATGGGATTTAACGTACTTTAAACTTTAGCAACTGAACGTTTTAATACGAATTATTTTTGGGTGAAATAAGTCCAATTCTGTTGTACAAGTTCACAATCGGATCACAATTATGGATCACATTAAATATTTCTGTTACTTACATTTATTATTATTATTATTATTATTATTATTATTATTATTATTTTGGGATTTAAAAAAATATCAATCAAAATCATTTACATGAGAACTCTCAAAAGAATTACCAAGTCATTTTTTTAAAATAAAAACATCGGTATCAAATATAATAAGATATCCCTTGCTGAAATAAACTTGACCATTACACTGTTTTATTATTGTTGATGCCGAGCGTGTGTGGCTGTAAACAGGATTCATTTTCTGGTTATTTTATTGGTTTTTATTGTTTAATCATGAGCTCCTGAGCCGAAGTTGAACAAATTCAAACAGTCATTAAAAAAAAATTAATTCCGTGTTCAGTTGTTTCTAGTCACGCAAATTTTCAGATGGCAATGACAATTAATTAGGTATTAAAGAGCTATTAATACCGTATATTAATGAGTGTAATTCATTAAAAAATAAGTGTAAATACCCTGAGTAAATATGATTATGATTGTTATGGTTATAAGTTAATACTGATCAACGTTTTATTTCTGATGAAGTTCGTCCGTTACGTCACAAATTAAAAGTCATGCTTTTGACATTTTTCTTGCCCAGGATAATTTTTTTATTTTAATTTTATTTTTTTTTGTTATATTAATATTATATATTATACTTTACATAAATAAAAGAATACACAACAATCCTTAGTGTTGAATTAATACGTCAATGTTTAATTTGACTCTTATTTGTGTCCAACTATGAGCCTACTTATTTAAACACCTTGGGCGTGTTGTGTTACAGATTTTTTTAATTTTATTTTTATTATTATTATTATTATTATTATTATTATTATTATTACTTCTTTTTAAAAATTATTAACACAAAATGACATTTCGTCAAATCCCAGAATTGATCCTGTCATGCTGACCAGACCTCTGGATTTATCGTCACCCTCAGTAGATAACTGTAATTCTATTACCTGTATAAATAGAAACACGTATTTATTATTTCTTTTTGCTGTGTCCTTCGTGTCCTTGAAGTATTGGACTACACACCAACTCCCCTAGACCACCATGTTTGCTTAGGTATTCTGTTGCACAAATACTAATTGATCAATGATCAGGCTTTTGCGTCTGTGGATACTTTTACAAAGAGCTCAAATAAATTATCCTGGGTTTTATTTATTTATTTATTTATTTATTTATTTAACTAAATAGCTGTTGTGCCTCGAGTTTGAAGCAATTTTGAAATACGTTTTTTTCCCCTTCCTGTAATGCACTGATGCTGTATTTTAGAAATCCATAAGAGAAATTGTAGGATTTGGCTTCATCATGTATTAGAACGATTCGATACCAAAACAGCAGACCTTACTGTTAGATTGAGACATGTTTTGTAACAGATATCAGCCTGCATATCATTTTGACGGGATCTGCCCGATTGAAGCACGTCCTGAACGCTGAGAAAGATGATTGTGGGTCAGTTCAGCTTCACACCGTGCTTTTGCCTTCTTCTGGACTGCAGCAGCTTCCCTGTGAAAATCAGAAACATGGAGTGGTCTGGAGGACAAATCGTGCAGCGAATAAGGTGCCAGTGGCCCAAAATCGCAAAATGAAATGTCATCAATTTAATTAAGCTAGAAAGAAATTTGGGTATATCGTCTTTTTCTTCATCGACTTGAAATGCATAATTAAAAAAGAAACAATAAAAAAAATTTTTTTTTTTTAATTTAAATCCTGTATTAATGAGAAATAAGAACTATTACTAAACTATTATTGTTATTATTATTATTATTATTATTATTATTATTGTTGTTGTTGTTGTTGTTCATGCCATGACACCCTATGCTAAATTATGCATACACAAATGCATCGATAACCTGTAGTTTCTGTTGAATACCATGTGCGCGTGCCTTAACACTTCTGCAGGCGGGTAAATTAATCCAGGCAATTAAACAAGGATAAAGGCTAATTGGTCCTAATTGGTTCAGAGGGGTTATGTCTAATTATTACAGCCTAATTGAAGGGCTTTTAGGAGGACGGGGGGGGGTTGTTGTGTATTCAAAGCAGCCGGTCCTTACAAGCTGTTCTCAGTGGTAAACACTATTCACATTCAAATGAGGCTGAGTAACTTTGGCCCAGAAACAAGCAGGCGGCCCACAGAGCCTGCCATTAGTGGCGTTTCTCTTTTGTCCGCCTCCGCTGTATTAACCTGACCCGGGCTAACGAATGATCCGGGCTCATTCAGGAGAGATGGCACCGCGCCCAACGGCCGAAACAGAGCTAATGCACCCAAAACTCTCCAGAAGAGAGCAGCTAACAGCACACCACCAGCGCATTACTTCATTATTGATTTATATATATATTTATATATATTTATATATTTATATATATATAGGCTAGTTCCAAGTAGAACCCCCTTTAGAGCGCTAGAACCGTCA
>JAOUQW010000021.1:102908-113943 GCA_028565825.1 Olivaichthys viedmensis | reverse complement strand
TCAGGACCAGCAGCCTTCCGCGGGTTAACTCTGGACAGAGTTTTCCTGACATCCGCTGTGGTCAGACAGATCACCTGTTCGGTGGCAGGTGGGGTGGTCTTCCTCGCTGGCTCGTTGTTCTGTGCTTCAAATCGTGCATAGAAATCATTCGGTGCATTTGGGAGCAGGGCATTATCATCGCAGACCTGTGATGTCATTTTGTAGAGTGTGATGGCCTGAATGCCCTGCCCCAAACGCCGTGTGTCCCTGGTGTCCAAAAAGTGTCCATGGATATCCACTCACTGCACCAGACGAGGGAGTGGTTTCCCAAAAGTATTGTTTCACAACATCATAACATTGCAGAATGAACACCACTTGGAACAAAATCTCAGCTAAGATGATCTTAGGGTAACCAACCCAAGACCGTTGAGCACAGAGCATAATAAATGTGTAGTGAATGTAAACAAACTGTTGTAGACATGCCACAGCTGCAGTGGTAACTGCTGTGTGGAATAACATCATGTTTGTGGTGTTTTATTATTTTTCGTATATGTATATACAGCTGGTATTCCTTTAAATAAATTACAATGGAGATTTGAAACTCTGATCTGCAAATTAAGCTTCTTATTTTGACCCCTTCAAAAGACACTGTTTCAATTTGTATTAACCCCTTAAATCCTTGGCTTATTATTCAGTTATTCATCTTAAAGAATACACAGTTATTCATCTTAAAGCATACCACTCATTAACCACAATGAAACTAAACAGAAAAAGTATGTAGTTACGAGAGTGAGGAATATAAATCTGGACCCACAGACGTGTCCTGGGAGTTTACAAGTGAGTACCTCTACTAATAATACTAATAATAATGGGAAAATTATGAAGAAGAATAAGACAACTGAATATGCATCTCTAATGTTAACCTTCTCTGCTCAGATCAAAATCTTTTTGCCAAACAGAACTATAGCAGGATGCAAGTTTGCTAAAAACACCTGTGCAGTCACTCAGTGTTATGAAATCTAAGATTAAACATGGCAGCCAACAAGTGTACTTAGATGTACATGCAAATGTAAATATTATTGTTTTTTTCCTGGCCATACTTGCAAAAAGTAAAGTTGCATGAGGGTAGAGTTTATATTAGGCTATACTCCATGTACCGAAAAAACAATAATGTACTCATGAAGCTTTTGGTCACATAATTGGATCTCTACAAATATTTTACTGGTCGGTGCCAAACAGTACAATAAAATAAATTTTAAAAATTATTCTTTATTTGGGAAACTATTTCTGGCTGTGTATGGTGGTAAAATTTTTCTTGCTAAGAGACAATGAGATAATGTAAAAAATATTCCTTCTTTAACTCTTTAAACTCCCAGTACCCATTGTTTGCTCCAGACTTGGAGTGCATACAGAAAGTTTTCAGACCCTTTCAATTTTTCCACATTTTGGTATGTTTTAGACTCATCTTAAAATGGATTATTCTTGGGAATGATCCTACAAGCTTGGCACACCTTTCTTTTGGAAATTTCTCCTATTCGTCTGGGCAGAATCGTTCAAGCTCAGCCAGGTTGTATGTGAGCGTCGGTGCACTGCCATTTTTAGGTCTCTCCAAAGATGCTCTATTGGGTTCAGGTCCGGACTCTGGCTGGGCCACTCCAGGACTTTCACAGCGTTTTCCCGAAGCCACTCTTTTCTTGGCAGTATCCTTCAGGTCATTGTCTTGTTGAAATGTAAACCTTCGCCCCAGCCTGAGATCTTGGGCACGCTGGAAAAGGTTTTTGCCCAGAATTGCTCTATATTTTTCTGCATCCATCTTTCCCTCTATCCTGACTAGTCTCCCAGTCCCTGTTGCATTAATGAGGTGATGCTCAGTGCCTGGTTTCATTTCATCAGACCAGACCAGAGGATCTTGCTTCTAATGGTCTGAGAGTCGTTTAGGTGCCTTTTGGCAAACTCCAAGCGGGCTCTAATGTGCCTTTTTTAGTGAGGAATGGCTTGGCCACTCTACTATAAAGGCCTGATTGGTGGATTGCTGCACTGATGGTTGTCCTTCTGTGAAGTTCTCTCATTTTCACAAAGGAACTCTGGATCTACTTCATCTCATTCTCATTATCCCGGATTACTCAGTTTGGCTGGGCGGCCAGATCTAGGAAGACTGTTGGTGGTTCCAAACTTTGATGGAGGCTATCGTGCTCTTGGGCACTTTCAATGCTGCAGAAATTTTCTTGTATCCTTCCCCAGATCAGTGCCTTGACACAATCCTGTCTCGCAGGTCTACAGACAATTCTCTCGACTTCATGGCTTGGTTTTCACTCTGACATACACCATCAACTGTGAGACCTTATATAGAGAGGTGATGTAGATGCAATGATGATGTAGATGTGATGAATAGCAGGTCAGAGGTTAGAGATGAAGCTCACCAGAGTGAAAATGATCCTGGCAGTCAGACGGACAGAGTCAGTGGGGATTCTGGGGTGAAGGTGTTTAAGACATTTACACTCTTTCTTGTGTTCAGGCCATGCCCGTTTCTGCACAAAATAAAGAGATTAAAACTGAGGAAAGAGGGAAAGAGAGAGAGGGAAGTGAAGAACAACAAGACAAGTTCCTGACTAGACAAATTCAAGACTTTTAGTTTATCTAAATCTCAAGGTCAAAGGTCACTCTTTTGAGCTAAACAACATCCACATTCTGGACAGCGAGAGTGAAAAACAAAACTGAATTATGGGGAAAAAACAGTGAGACTCGAGCTCTTACCTGGCATTGAACACTGCAGTACCGCGCACTTTTACATTGAGAACATCTCAACAAACTGTCGGCCCTACAGCGAGACAGACAGACAGACATACAGACAGAGAGTTAGGGTTGAGAATTAGAGACATTTTCTTCTTCATTGTGAAATAAATTAGCATACCCGAGTTATTAGCATAGATATTATAATCAGAAAGAGAAGCTGCTTTGGCCCCTGTGAGTTAGGTCTACTCCACACTAACACTGGGTAAAATTGTAAACGCTATTTTTATGTTTTGGCCACACTTCAGTGTTTTCAGTCCGTTTCCCAAAATTTTCCCGTCCACAATGAAACATGAAAACGATAGAAAACGGCATGCTGGAAATGCGCACTGGGTGTCTGACCCATGACCTTCACGTCATTTCCATACGCCATTTTGATTTGTTGTACGGCTGATAACGCTTTCGACCTCCGACACCCACTGGACTGCGACGATGAACATAAAACAGGCTTTCCTGCAGGTCACAGTGTCGCTTGTACACTGTACACAGCATCAAACATGAAATTAAAATCCCTCATACAGAAAACAGCATCGCAATGAGGTTCCGCCATCTTGGAATTGTTGTAGTGTAAATGGAAAGACAAAACGAATAAGAAAGGTGTGTGTTGGTGTGGACTAGGCCTCAGACTGAGACAGTTGACAGAAAAAGTTTGTGAACCCTTTGGAATTACCCAGAGTTGTGCATTAATTACTCATCAAATGTGGTCCGATCTTCATCCAAGTCATAATAATAGACAAATTCATTCTGTCTAAACTACTAACACACAAACAATTGTGTTTTTTTTGTGCGTCATCTGTCCTCAGAAGCATCGTGGAACAGTCAGGTGGTCTTTTACAAACTTGAGACGTGCAGCAATGTTTTTATTTTTTTGGAAGTAGCGATTTCCTCTGTAAAGCGTGTAGTGTGGACCAGGCTTTAGATGAAGATCAGCGCACATTTTATGAGTAATTAATGCGTATAATTTGTTTATATTTGGATGAATATAGTAATACAGTGGCTGACACAATATTACGTCAGAACAACTCTGATAAAATGTCATGTATTGTGTATTATTAACACAGAGCGCAGTGAGACAATCTGGGCCTACTGTAACTACGAACAAAGAAATACGCAGTAAATACATAAACATATTAATACAATAATCCACTACTCGGTGACAAACATGTCTATATTTCTATATTTTCACCTTATCAATGACCTTTAACATTGCTAACATTCTCCCACTGATGTGTGTTCATACCACACCAAGTGACGCTCTCCAGCAACCGCATAACGATTCAAATCAATCCCAGAAAATCCAGTTTGGAAAAGTCCGACTGATTCCGCACTCGCCTGCAGGAACAACACAAACGCTTTGTCACCAACATAAACTCCTACACTGTAAATAAACGGACAAGTGTTTCGAGGACGGCTGCTTTTTCACAAAGAGGGTTAAAGCGAAGGCCATTGTTCTAACAGGAGAGGAATAAAACAGTGTGTGTGTGCATGTGTTTATGAGGAGAACCTCTTCCTGTAGTGTGCACTACTTAGCAATGTTGTGTTCCCTTAACCCAGGCCATCTGCTTGTAACATTTATTTAAAAATCCACAATCTGTCTTTTCTTTAAGAATGATAGTAGCTAACTAGCTAGCTATCCTCCATTGTTTAACACTAACCAGCTAGCTATATTGAACAATAGCTACATTAGAGAGCCATGAGCTACCTAGCTATTTATGTTTAGCTAACATACGGCAATCACAGCCCTTTATTTTAATGCTACCTAGCTCATTTAATAGCAAGCTAGCTAGGCTTATCAAACAGTTACCTATTTTTAATGATTTAAAATATCAGATTTATTTAGAAACTTGTAGCTAAAATGGGATAGATGGAAACATGGCGAGTTTTAACCTCTGTAAGGGAACATACTTGACGCTACATTCCCTGCTAGCTTTTAAGCCAACATGATAATTACTTATAGTAGCTCATGTCAGTTTAATGAGGAGGGGAAATGGAAATCTATAGCTTCTTTTAGGAAATCTATGTGTCACCGTGTTTAGGAAAAGATTCCACATGAACGTCACTCTTATGATATTCCCCACATCATGAGCAGAATTTTCCGACAGCTCCGAGTTCACGAGTCGTGACGCAATGTTGATGTTTTCCAATATGGCAGAACCCCCGTTAGTTGTGTTAGCGGTTGATGCCAAGTGTCAATACAGTGTAATTTTAGTTGTATGGAATTTTTTCTTAGTAATTTACCAACACATCCGAGAGAAATGTTGATGTTCCTGATGGTTCTGTCACGTTTCCATGGTTACCGCGTCTTTACACTGCCTGTATAAAACACTAGCTAGCTAAATCGTTAGCTTCAGTTATTAGCCAGCTCATGCTCTTTGTCCATCTTTCCCAGTTGCCTAGCAACAGTGATCTCAACTTTAGCCACTTGAGCATGTCGTGTCTTTCACCTCCACCGTCAACAAATAAATAAATCACAAAATCACGAGGTCCACTAAAACGCTTTTAAACACGGAAACTATATTGAATTTAAATGACATGTACAGGTTTAAATGTTCAATATTTTAATATTGTATAAAACTCTTTCCTTTAAAAAAATGTATTTTACAGAAAAGGACCATCAACATTAAAAGAATAAAAGAGATCCGCTTCAGTAGTTCCTCCATAACTAACACACACACACACACACACAGAGACACACACACAGAGACACACACACAGAGACACACACACACAGAGACACACACACACACACACACACAGAGACACAGAGACACACACACACACAAACACACAGACACACACACACACACACACACAGAGACACACACACACACAGACACAGACAGAGACACACACAGAGACACAGAGACACACACACACATATTTTACACAAATGTGTTACACACACCGACACAGACACAGAGACACACACCGACACAGACACACACACCGACACAGACACACACCCCTTCACACACAGACACACACAGACACACACACACAGAGACACACACACACCCCTTCACACAGAGACACACACACACAGAGACACACACACACAGACAGACAGAGACACACACACACACACCGACACACACACACAGACAGACAGAGACACACACACCGACACAGAGACACACACCGACACAGAGACACACACCGACACAGACACAGAGACACACACAGACACAGACACACACAGAGACACAGAGACACACACACACACACATATTTTACACAAATGTGTTACACACACCGCCACAGACACAGAGACACACACCGACACAGACACAGAGACACACACCGACACAGAGACACACAGAGACACACACCGACACAGACACACACACCGACACAGACACACACACCGACACAGACACACACCCCTTCACACACAGACACACACAGACACACACATATTTTACACAAATGTGTTACACACACCGACACAGACACACACACCGACACAGACACAGACACACACACCGACACAGACACACACCCCTTCACACACAGACACAGAGACACACACAGACACAGAGACACACACAGACACAGAGACACACACACCCCTTCACACAGAGACACACACACACAGAGACACACACACACCGACACACACACACAGACAGACAGAGACACACACACCGACACAGACACAGAGACACACACCGACACAGAGACACACACCGACACAGACACAGAGACACACACACACACACACACACAAGCATGTGCACGCCACATTCACTCGCCACTGGGTTTTTCCACAGCTTTATCTTCTACATGAAAGGTTGTCAGACACCAGTTGACCTGTTTTTAGGAAATATATGTCATATATCTTAATAAATTGGAAGGAAAGAAAGTAAAAAAAAAAAAAAAACAGATCACAAACGTGTGAACTTTAAAAAGAGCTTTAGTCAGTAGCGTTTTTCTGGTTGCATCCATCTGGTAAATCTTTGGTTTATTTCAACAGTGTGTTGAGAAAATGTAATAAAATAGGTGCAAATATAAACCTAAAAAGACAGAAAAAAAACACGACAGATGGAAATAGGATCACTGTTAAGCATATTAAATTTTCCACGAGACATAGGTTTCATAGGTTTGAAAAGAACTTACACATAGAAATACACAAATGAACAGTTAAATATCTTTTACACATTACAAAACCATAAAAAATCTCTACAATAAAACAATTACAAAACTATAAACGCTCTAAAAACATCCTACAAGAAATATAATATTTCACCTCTTAACGAGGTTAGAGCGCCGTCCTGTCCCAATGTGTTGGAGTATGTATGTAATATGTTAATATGTATTATGCTTAAGAGTGCGCTTTTAAACCAACAACACAACCGGAATTCTCTGCCCTTTCCATTCGGCAGCGAGAAAGCCACTATAAATACACACGCCGAGTTTGCTATATGTCAACACATCAAGGCCAAATTCAGGGGAAAGAGACGCACTCACTCACTCGACTGGACAAAGAACAGAGACTTGCACATAAACACAGGTGAAGGATCGTGCACACGCCCTGCTCTGTTTGTACGAAAAAGAAAAAGAAAAAAACGGCCGTTTTTGTAATGGATGTGTTTGGGGAAACCGTAGGATACAAGCTTTGGGATCCTATATTGATCCTGTAGTTTTATACTGTATCTGGCTACATTCCTGCTTATATAGGTGACGGGGGAGGTGAGTGCACACTAGGTAGGGAGAATGAAGAGATTTTGGACATCCACTGTAGATTCATCAAACACATAATGAGAGGGTGCTTGAGCATTTTTAAAAAACATTTGTGACACCAGATATGACAGAATTAGAACAATCCTCTATGTGTTACACATTATAGTTGCTCCTTCTTTTAGTAAACAGTTTGCCCTTTCGTCTGTTTGAGAACCGATGAAATAAAATACATTTCTTGGTAGAGGACAGTATCTCCATATACCCCCATATATGGATGTCACTTTGAAATGTTCACTAGGCAGGCAGCATTGAAAGGTTTTGGACCTCTATCTTTGTGTAGGTTCATCATAGTAAAAGGCTCCAGTGCAGGGACATTTCCGTTCCTGCAGCATGACATTACAAGATAAATCTAGAGGACTGGGACGAACCCTTCAGTAAAAGTGAAGCCCCTCTATTGGTGGGGGATTTCACATAAGGCTGTTTAGAATAATTACTAGAGGTTTGGAGGACACACAGATTCATGGACACATTCATGAGCACGAGGCTTCTCTGAGCAACAGTCTGTCCATACAGTTAGGTTAGGTCAACAGTCCTTGCGGTCCATCTCTGCTGTCCTCTGGGGCTTCAGTGTCTAGGATTTAGTACAAATGCCTTGGTCTTCGCTGGTAAGCACATTCATTTATTTTTCTCCAGAATACTGGATGGACTGTCCTGCAGCGTCGCTTGTCATCTTTTCAACAGCACCATATAGAAAAAGCAATCAACATGCACATCTGGCGTGCAGTTTTACTCGACACCGTGACACAATGCAACTTGACCATAGCAACAATAAATTAATAGAAATGCACTATTGAAATGAATACTAAAATGAAATGAAGCATATTTTCAGTCCTACATGGAAATCTCGTATGTTGTCCTTGGTGACCGAAGGTATTAATCAACGGTGAGTCAGAAGTCAAAATCACTCTTTGCTCTTTTTTGTTACTTGGATTGCCTCTTATTTTCTCCTCCTCTTCAAGTCCTCTCTCTGCTGTCTTTCCGTCTCTCTCCCCCAGAGACATTCTATGTGTGTGCATGTATGTGTGTGTGTGTGTGTGTGTGTGTGTGTGTTTTATAGGAGAGAGCAAGCCATGGGGAGTTGAAGGAGCTGAACTTCAAAAACTTTAACTGCACTTGCAGCTTCTCACGACCATGTTGGACAGTTGCTCCACCTAAACACAAGAGACAAATCGATTCTAAATTTCTAAATTGATCTCCATACAAGAACCTTATCATAAGCACGGTGTAATGAGAATATTTACCTTGTATTGTCTGCCCACATAATACATGATTGGAAGAGGATCCAGGACTTGAGGTACGCAGCACGGTTGGGCAGATGCGCCTGGGTTATGGTGCTTGTACAGGGCTAAAATCTGTAGAGCAAAACACAAACACAGGTGTTTAGGCCGGAGAAAGTGTAATATTCCAGCATATGAAAAATTGTGTATGTATGTGTGAGTGAGAGAATTTTCACAATAATTGCCTAACCTTTTATCACAAAATACAATAATTTTACCCTTTCCACAAAAGAAAATCATTACACAACAGAGAAAGGTGCAGAAGTGCCTACATCAAGAAACACGGAAACTATGAATATGCAAATTGGAAACCCCCAAAACTACTCACATCCACCCCCTTCCCCCGATATAAGGTTTTGTATACTCTCCTGCAGTTGCACGGCTCGCATTTGCATATTGAATCCTGACTGGCTCTTATATTTGATGATGCAATAACACCTACCAGTCCTGTTGTCAATACTTACATTTTCTCCTGAGAACACCTGTTTGTTAAAATAATGTGAAAAACTGCATTTTGCAGATTTAATCATAAACATATGTTTTGTAAATTTTAGGAGGACTTTATGCCAAAAAAGACAGCACACTTTTTACCATTATCATACTTCATTACTTCTTGTGCATTCTGGCCCTGATTTGCTAAGATCCCAAATAAAGAGGCTCATTTGCGTGTGCAATCTGATAAATTGTGCATGCAGTTAGTGGGCGCGTTGCAGGAGATTTACAAAGAATAATTGCGTAAATGACATCACGTGCAAAATCCTAATTTAAATACTGTTTCCATCCCCTACACTCTCAAAAAAAAGTACTAAACTGTACCTTTTTTTTTGTCGCTGTATCTTTTTCCTCAGAAGTGTACCTTTAAAGGTTTACTCTAAAAGCGTACAACAGTGGTCCTTAAGGTCTAATTATCAGCCTTTAATTATGTTTAAAGGCACACTATATTCAGGTTTCCAGGTGAAAGATACATACTAAAGGTACGAAAGATGTACCATTCAGGGTACCACCCCAGCGACAAGGAAAGGTACAGTTCAGTACCTTTTTTTCTGAGAGTGTAGGGGGGTGGAAACAGTATTTAAATTAGGCTTTTGCATGTGCTAATTGTTCTTAATAGACGGGACGTGTTTGGATCTCAAAGAGACTCCTGGAAGAGTAAAACTGAAACTTGCCACTTAAAGGCAGTGAAACGCGTCTAAAAACTGTTCAAAATACGATGTGAGTGTAAGATAAAAGAGTGTAGACATGAGTGTTCTGTTCATGAGTTAAATGTGAATGAAAAGCTTTTCACAGGCTCTGTTTAAATGCTGTCAGCATCAGAGGTGTAAATATGCTGCAAATATCTTACATAAAAACACTTTACTGCGGTAATATTAAGTCATTATTTTGAGGTAGTAAGACATAATTTCGAGAGACTTTAATAAAATAATAGTTTTCTATTGTCAAAAAATAGGCTTAGGTAAAATTTGCGCACGCAATCTCTGTTGCCAAAGTGACTTTCAAGCTACAGTAAATCACCCTGCGGGTGCTAAATTAAGCTATTTGCATTAACACCTATCTTTCTCTGTTGTTTTGCATTTTTAGATAGAAAAGCCCCAAACTGCAATCGCAAAATAAACGTGTTATTTTGCTTATGAAACAATCCTTCGTTGGCCCTGTTAATAATTTTTTTGTAAAACTAAAAGCTAGCTAAATTTAACCATGGAAACGACTCCTGCCAATATAAAAAACACATATATGACTGTTAATCAAAGCCACTAGACAGACACCTTACATTTGTAAATATATTGCTCAGTCAGAGCAACAGTTCTGTCCACTGTGTTTTTAAAAAAACTTTTATGGATTTCCTTTGCCAAGGCGGCCTTCAAATTTGGCCAAAATAATGTACCTTGAAAGACAAGTGTTTTGTGTTGCTTTTCGAGTGGGACGCCTTTTATCTCGGAATGTGTATAAACCCTGTCTATCTAGGCAGCCTGCAGGCAGTCTATCTGCAAACATCGTCCCAAATGTGCCAAATCACAATAGTACAAACACCCTTATCGAAGACCGATCATGTAGTACCAGCTTTATCTACAGGCAGGTAAAACAGCAACAGCAACAACAACAAAAAACTATATTGGGTTTATATAGAGTGGGGTCCAAAAGTCTGAGACCACATTGAAAATCCAGCACCGAAACATCACTGTTGTTTTGATCCACTGTGGTATCAATCTCTCTTCTGTTCGTCTCCTTACATAAACCCTTCTGTTACTGCC
>JAOUQW010000021.1:75272-86475 GCA_028565825.1 Olivaichthys viedmensis | reverse complement strand
GGGTGTCACCCAGAAGAGGATGGGTTCCCTCTTGAGTCTGGTTCCTCTCAAGGTTTCTTCCTCATGTTGTCTCAGAGTTTTTCCTTGCCACTGTCACCTCTGGCTTGTTCATTAGGGTTCTAGATCTACATTCGGATTTCTGTAAAGCTGCTTTGTGACAATGTCCATTGTTAAACACGCTATACAAATAAAACTGAATAGAGTGGGATACAGGTAGAATCGCCTTAAACTGCTCATGGGCCGTGATCAGACACAAACAGATAGAGAGAGTGAGAGACAGGTGTAGTACCTGTATCTCCTCGATGTTGTGCACTATGAACATGTCCTGCAAGTCCTCCATCGCTCCCTCCATCCAGTTATTAAATGGAGCCGCTCTCTTCGCATATTCCAGATACAGTTCATCAATCGACTCCAGCTGCTTCTCCGTCCTCTGTACACACAGCATTAGTACATTTAGCATATTCTAAAACACTTCTTCACTCTACACCTCCTACTAAGTGTCACATGTTGCGAGTCTGTGTAGACACAGGGACAGACAGACAGACTCCTAAATTCTGCTCTGAGAAATGTCATTTAAACAGTGTTTTATTGTAGAAATCTCAGTAATGCAACAGCTGTTTTTATTCTCCAAGTTTACGTCTAACACACTGCATTCAGTGCCCCCTGCTGGTCTGGTGTAGTTTAGTGTTTGTCTGAAACCACCTAATTTCACTGCATAAGGAGCTTCTGTATTATAATGCTCACTTTTATCATCACGCCTAAAGGATTTCAATGATATTTATATTAGCACCAAGCCAACAGTAGCGTACCTCCCATAGCATAGCGCAGACTAACATGCACTGCTGTATGGTCTGTGTGGGGGAGGAGTGTGTACCTCGAGTGACTCTCTGCGGTTCTGTGTTAGAGCCCCCAGCTCATCCCACTGCTCACAGATCTTCTGACAGCGAGCATTCACACTCGGGGAGTCGTAGTAGTCCAGCTCACTATAACACACACACACACACACACACACACACACACACACACACGTCAGAGTATTTGGGTTAGGTCATCTTATAGACGTCTTGTTTTGCTTTGTGAGATAAATAAATAAATAAATAAACAAACAGCATGCAGGACAAAGGATGGGCTTTCCATTCCGGATTTACACCCTATAGAAAACAGTTAACTACATGTTTTTTCCAAAACGGTCCATTTCTTTCATACACAAAAAAATCTATATTGTCATTTCGATGTGATTGAAGTGGAAGATTTTATTTTATTTTTATTATTATTATTATTTTTTATATATATATATATATAGTTTTCTTTGACATCTTGTGAGTAGGAGTGTGTGTGTGTGTGTGGTAGTGTAGGTAGGCTATCCCCCCCCCCTTTAATTTATTATTAAAACTGTGATCAATAATGGTATCACAGTGTAATAATGGTCATCAGCCTGGTCTTAACCCACTGTAATTGCGCGTGGTGTCCGCCAGGGGGCGCGCACACACCGCGCCAGCTGCGCGTACCCGACAGGGGATTAAAAACGTGCACGATAAGTACCGTCTGTGCGCATCTTGAGCTTTATTGCGAGGCGAGGCTGCTGTCCGGACGAGCAAAGCCCTCATTCTCATGGAGCGCTTCTGCGGCTGTAGACACATGGCGGAGATTCACCCCTCTTAACGGGACACGCACACATGCGCACATCTCTCCCAGCATCAGCATCTCAACTCTGAAGAAGTTTGCTGTCATCGCTGGGGATTCATTTGTGCAGGCTGACAGTGGGGTAGGTTTTTCGCCTCTGCTTGGAGAACATGAAAGAAGGACAGAAAGGAACTGGTGAATGAAGTGACTGGGCTACTACTGAAGGATGGGGTGTTTTACGCACTGAACGCATGAGGTCTATTAGGTAGAACCATCATTATATGAAGTGGAGAGGTCATGGGCTGTAAAGCATGCACAGGAAGCCTTATGCAATTATAGATGTGTAGGCTATGATAGGACCATGTCCATCGTAGGTGTTAAGGAGAAGCTCGTCCTGACACCTGAACAACTTTTCAGAGCGTTTGTCCTTTGGGTTATTATTTTGGGCTGAACCGTTCCGGACGCTTGGAACGACTGGTTCCAGAGCTTGTGTTTCGGTTTTATGTTTAATAACTAAACTAATGTTCACGAAATGTCACAGAAACCTAATTGCCTGTGGCTTTTTGACAATTGTCACACTTCTCAGCCCCATCGAAGCCTCTTGATGGTGGCCGAAACGCATTTGATAGCTTAGGTGAAATGACAGGCAGGGGTTAGTCATGCCCTCTCCACTTTTATATTTGAGAGCCATTTATTTTAAAATAAAAAAAATTGTAACCGTACGAACATTCCCTATAGTGTTCCACTATGGTTTTACTACAGTTAACTCCAGTATTGTTGGCACCATTCATGAAAATGTGTAATAATAATAATATATATATAAAATGTCACATGCAATGTGGGGTATTTTTGAGCGTAAACATATAGGGACGGTGTATAGTTTCATTTTATTTCACAATACTTTAGTGCAGTTTTTCCACATTATCGGCATCACAATGAATTTTTGGTGAAGCTCTTCCCCCGGAGAGAATAACAGCATTGAGCCTCTTCCTGTAATGTTTAACGAGGTTGAAGACACTTGCAGAGGGATCCTGAGCCATGCCTCCATACAGAACATTTCAAGCATTTTTATAGACTTAGATTTGTGCATGTGAACTCTTCTTCAATTCAGACCAAAGGTTTTTAATAGGGTTCAAATCCTAGACTGAGACTTTTGTCATTTCTGTCATTTTTGCTCCCGCAACCATGTCTGTGTTGATTTGGATGTATATTTGGAGACATTATCTTTTCGCAAAAACATGTCAATGTTGCGAATTGTCAAAAATGTTCGATTTTGGTCTCGTCTGATCATAACACACGATTCCAATTGGTAGTTCCAATGACGTTTGGCGAATTTCAGACGCTGCATTTTGTGCGTTGCTCTCAGGAAGGACCTCTGTCTTGCAACACTTACAAACAGCTTGTTGTTATTGAAGTGGCATCTAATAGTTGATTTTCCCTCACCATCCTCCGCACTGTGTGTGTGGGCAGTATGCTCATGCGTCCAATTCCTGGCAAGTATTTAACTGTTTCAGACTTTTGAAACTTTGTATTATGGCCCCGATTGTGCTTGTGTATATTTTATATCTAATATATATATCGTTTAAGTCAATTACTATCTCTCTGGATGATGGATGACAAATTTTCCATGTGTGCAACCTTATATTTATACACCAAGGAAGGAGGACATGGTCAAAAGTCAACAATAGCGTTCTGGTAAACTGAGAGCAATGAAAAAATTATATAATTTTCTTAAGGATGACAATTTGTTTGCATTAATTTTAGATATTCTTTAGGGGTTTTGAAAGAAAATACTATTATTTTTTTTTTTTAAGTATATGTTATTATAATATTTATTTGTTATAGGAAAGGTAAGCAGTCTCTGCAATTGTTTGAGTGGAAAATTTGAATTATTGTGTGCACTGTTTATTTTATATAACCATTATAATTCTGGAGTTGACTGTATGATACAGTATGGTTTTACTATGGTGCTTAATGGAAACTATGTTTATTACATGTTTAACAATTTTACTATGGTATTGTATTGTAAATACGGTTGTTTCGGTTGTTACCGTGGTTTTTGCTGTGGTACTTTGCTGTGTGTATGTTAACTCTTGTTAGTAATAGTCAAATAAATATGACAGACATACCATAGTAACAATGGTTTTAGTACCATGGAACCACGGTTATTACATCTTTTGCACCAAAAAAAATCATCATTGTTTCATAATGTAAAGAAATTAAGTTAAAATAACACAACATACAGGTCTATACGTTTATTTTTTTCCAAAAAAAAAAGTGACAGAACAATGTAGATTTGGGTCTTCTTGTAATTCGCTAGTAACCGCAGTAAACAGGCTAACTATCAACTCATTATTGTGAATAAACTAAAAACACTAGTTTAAATAAACTGTCCGGTTTAACTGAACTGATAACAGCAAGGTTGGTGTAATGAACGGCAACAAGATGTGACATGAGTGAGTTGTGAGTTAGTGTTAAAATGAACACAGTTCGTTTGTGGCTAAATAAGCAGCATTGACGCTAAAAATAAATGAATTCCTTTTTACCTTATTAGTTCTTTTTTCCTAACCACATAATAACAACAAAGTCAGCACAACTCTGAAGCAGTTTATTCCTGCTTGGGTTGGGAAAATCTCCCTATTTCTGAGCTCTCAAAGTTGGCGAGTGTACATGGGGGTGAGGAGAGCAAGCGAGTGTGTAACACGTGAAATGATGCGCGGAGGCGAGAAACTCTCCTTTGTAAAGGTAAAAAGGCCAGTGGCAAACGGTAATGGCACTCGCTCTAGAAATAATTAAAAACTCCTTCCTACATACTGCCTCCTCAGCACAGAGGAATGAGACAGTGGAGAATCTCTCAGTGCATGATGGATTATACTATATATTGTACTATAGATCATCTACATTATAGATTATCTGTTGCAGAAAATCACTGGTTTTGCGGCCTCGGAGCATATGGACTCAGAGCACGTCGCTTTGCACTTTCTTTCTCCATTAACTCCCAATTTTGGAAGTGTTCAGTGAAAAGGGAACAACAACAAATTCCGTATTCCTCACAAGATGGCAATGCAGTGTCAAAATGCAATGCGGCAATATGCTATGACCTTAGCTCTTAGAGGTGATAGAAGTACACAAATTCCTTACTCAAGTTAAAGTGCAAATACTCATTTCAAAAATACTCTGGTAAAAGTTGAAGTACAACTTAAGGTAAAGTACAAAATTACAATCCACAATCTTTGAAAGGTTAGCTAGCGTGGTAATAACTGATGATACAAACATGCTTGCATGCTTAATGTAGCTAATAACATATTTGTAGTGATAGATAACTCTATGTGTTTTTTTTTTTTTTTTTGAGTGGATGGAGAATTCTTGAACATCAATACCTCAGTTTTTTTTCCTTCTTTTTTGGTGACAGACACTGGTCTTGCATGGACAAACTTGCATTTTGAGACTGCATTTACAAATAAATCAAGGGATTAGTCATCCCCCCGTCCTCATTAGATTTGTTAGGAACTGCTTGAAGCTGTATGATGCAAATATGTAGCCTTATGACTTCTGAAAATGTGTAGATTAGAGCGTAACCAAACTGTTTTGAAATATAGTGAGGAGAAAGATCTTTCTTTTGAAATGTGAGTAAAAGTCAAAGCTCTTTAGTAAATATTAGCAATCAATAATCAATAACATGTCATGTTTAACCTCCCCTCAACCCCAGCTATCATCACTGAACATGTTTCACTCAGAAATACGTCACGTTATGGGAAAAAAAATACGCCATGGTTTCCGTTTCACGTTGTCTTTAATGGTGTTAGTTTCAGTAAGAATGCTTTGTGTGAACACTGTCTGTCTCGGGGAGCTCTGTTTGCTCCCAGGGGTCACAGCATGGTCAAGTCATTATGTTTTATCCTCCATATCCCAGCTTGAGCACGGATAAAAATGAGCAACATCTACGAGTCGGCGGCCACCACGCTGGGCCTCTTCAACAGCCCATGTCTAACCAAAGTGGAGCTGCGCGTGGCCTGCAAAGGCATCTCAGACAGAGACGCACTGTCCAAACCGGACCCGTGCGTGGTGTTAAAAATGCAGTCCCATGGACAGTGGTTTGAGGTAGGCTTTATTACTGACTATGTAAACTACATGAGCTGTCTCTCCTTCTTCCAGGACTCTTATAGCTTCTCCTTCATTTGTCTCTATCTCTTCCCCTTCCCACTTCCTCTTCTTCTGTCTCTCCATCTCCAAGCTATCTTTTGCTCTAATTAAGTAGTAATACCAACCAAGGACCTCTCCAGCACATGCCTGCTTTCTCTCTGTCTCTCTCTCTCTCTCTCTCTCTCTCTCTCACACACACACACACACACGCACTACCATATCATCTGCTATCTTGTTACACATGATGAACGATGAAGCTGAAACCTGACTGGCATAGTCGAGGTACTGTATCTTGAAACCTGGTCCGGATGTGTTATAGAGCTAAATGACGTGGAAACGTATAGAGGTCAACCTACTTGATCTATACATTAAGTGACGATAAGAACCCTGCTGTGAAAAAGCTGAAGATCAAAACCAATGCCTGGATATTTAATGACCAGGCTGATAGGTGTTTGAAATAAGCAAGGTGAAAATGCTGTGAATTGAACTGCTAAAGGAAACATGAACTTTACAGCAACCCTAAAAGTCTGGATTCACAAAAATCCTGACTGTGGCTTGAACTTTTGTGGGCTGCTTTTTGACAAAGAGTAAGCTGAGTCCAAGATTGAATGTATTTTGAATGGAAGGTTCCCGTTGGTGGTAAATTTAGCCCTACCAAACGAATATCTGCGATTTGTCAAAGCACTCGTAGAGCATTCAGTGGAAACGTGTGATTGGTTGGTGCCCAGTGGGCCAAACCTATTTTATGCAGCCATGTCAATTTGCATAAGGAAAGAATTACTCCTGAAGCGTTATTGGATTTGCAAAAAGTAAACCAGGCATTTTATGCATCTTGGAGACTTTGATTAATTAATTGCAAAGCATTATGTTTCCCCAGGAGAACTGATTCATTGGATTGAAACTTTTCATTGGCCTTTTCTCAGTCAGTATAGAAGGTCAAGTAACACAACATTAATAACAGCACTGTTAACATTGCTAGTTGTTGGTATGGCAGCAATGAAGTCAGGAGGTTTAAGAGGAAAGAACACGTTTACACACTCAGAACTATGGAACCCCTTGGAATGAATGCTAAGCCTTAAACTTTTTTAATTTGAACGTTTTGAAATTTTAACCTGCTTCTCGAAGAACTTTGGTAAAAAGCTTGGAATCTCGTGTTGGAAGGCAGAGTGTGGATATTGAAACCTAAACCCAGTATTTGTGCATGCGTGTGTGTGTGTGTGTGTGTGTGTGTGTGCCTGGTCGAGTCCAGATACTGAGGCTGAACTATGTTGTGGAATGAAAGCAACATAATGACAGTTTTCCCAGATCACATGGTGCGTTCAAATGGAGCTGATAAATTTGTGCTGTCCACATGGGAAGGTGAACAAACAATACGCTGGCTGTTCAAGTGGTTAATGTCATAACACTGTTGCTAGGCAACTGGGAAATTTAGATACTGAGCATAAATTAGGTAATGACAGAGGCGATTTAGGTAGCTTTTATGCGGACAACCTAAAAGTATTGTGACAGTGTAAACGAGACAATATCATCAGGAATATCAACATTTCTCTCATATTTGTTGGTTAATTACCAAGAAAAGAATATGCACAACTAAAATTACACTGCAATTACGCTTAGCAATAACTAGGAAACGGAACTTCCGGCATATTGAAAAAAGTCAAGATCGTGTCACAACTCATAAACTCTAAGTTGTCAGAAAAGTTTAAGAGTAAAGTAAATATGGGTTGTGGAATCTTCTTGTAAACACAGTGAACATGACACTGTTTGAAAGCAGTAATAGAAAAGCTTTTATTTTGCCACAGCTATTGTGAGTCTTTCCGATAAAGTCAAATCCTTCAGTCGCATACAGGCTGAACATGTGCCCAGAGAGGTAGAATCTGATCTTTATATATCAGATTTGAGCCACTTTCATATAAGGTTCTAGATTGAATACATATCTGATAATGACACATTTTTACATTGCACATCACAGCTGCCTCCTCTCCTGCACTCACACATCTTTCAGCACAGACGTGCCAGTAATATCAGGTTTTTTACCTTCTCGCTCTAATCAGGAGCAGCTGATGAGCTGCCAGTCGACCGCTAGAGCAACTGATCTTTGCAATGAAGGCTTCTGCTGCTAGTTTGTTCATTTTGCTCCTGCAATGATGGATTCTTGCAAATATGGCATTTGTTTATGACACATATGGATCATGCACATGACATTATAAATTACAAAAACGTACACATGCTGGTCAGTTCAGGGGCGAGACCTATTTACACTAAAGACAGATATGGATTACTTACAAACACAAATGTGAACTGTCAAGGCAGAAAGATTGGAATTGAGCAATAAGACTTGTAATGTGAATATAGCTTCTTCTTTTTTTCTCCGCCCATGTTTTTTGCAGGGCAATGTGACTGAGGCTTTTCACTTTTACTTAGACCTTGTCTGGGCTTTATCCTTCACTTTTATCCTTGGCTGAGATGTAACTTGATCCCATCCCATCCACAATGCTCTTTAAAGACCTCCTCACCTTTATCACTTTCATCTGGTCACTTCAAGACGGCAAGAATTTTCCCTTGCGTGCCATCAGACCCCTGCAACTGATTCAGAATGCAGCTGCATGCCTTGTTTTCAACCTCTCCAAATTCTCCCACAACACCCTATTGCTGCGTTCCCTCCACTGGCTTCCTGTAGCTGCCCACATCAGATTTAAAACACTGATGCTTGCCTACAAAACCAAAAACAGACCAGCCCTCACCTACCTGAAAACAATGATCAAACCCCGTTCTGTGCCACACTCCCTTTGAGCCACAAGTACGACTTGACTTAACCCGCCATCATCCCTCAAGACACAACAAATCAAAACTCTTCTCTGTTTTTCCCCTGGCTAAACACTTAAGCGCACACTAAACATACACATAAAAAAATTAAAAAAAAATTACCCTCGACTCATACTCTGTTTTTGTAACTGTACTAACTCCCATACTAGCTCTTCTCTAACAATTTTTTAGCTGTACGGTATTCCTAGACCATGGCCTATTTGTACTAGCATGAGGATGTGTTTTTCGATAGAGACTACAAAGCACTTCTGTATGTCGCTCTGGATAGGGGCATCTGCCAGATGCTGTGAATGTAAATGTGGCCAACTTCAGATGTTAACAGTGCTCTGATTGGATGTGTCCTCTGTGGTTCAGGTGGACCGGACCGAGGTGATTCGCAGCAGCATAATCCCCGTCTTCTCCAAGGTCTTCACAGTGGACTATTACTTTGAGGAGGTGCAGCGTCTGCGCTTCGAGCTGCATGACATCAGCAGCAACCACAATGGACTCAAAGAGGCCGACTTCCTGGGTGCCATGGAGTGCACACTTGGACAGGTGAGTGCACACGCTGGCACAAGACTGCAGGAAAATGCACTTAGTGGAACAAGAGGGAAGGTCACTAGGGAAGGGGTGAGTGCACGAGAGAGCTGGAAAGTGCACAAGAACATGACATTGCATGTGAGGACAGAAGCGAGCTAAGTGTGAATGTCACCTAGTGAGCATGTGACATGGTGGCAGTAGTTAGGGATGTAAATACCAACATCAGTTAAGAGATAACAGAGACTGTACAGAGTTCTGGAAATAAACAAGGAGTAAAGCTTCAGAAATAGTTTCTCGTGTCATACTGAATAGTGTTTTCTTAATCCTTCATGAAATTATAATTATAAAACCATTCTAAAAGCTTTTCATTTTAGTAGCAATGTTTATCTTTTAAGCGCTACTGAACTCTCTACAGAGCTGTAATAGGTGTTCCAATTTTTTTTTAAAGATTAGAATTGTATAATTGTTTGCTTACTTTTATCTAATTTCTCTGCACAGATTGTGTCTCAGAGAAAACTCGCCAAAGCTTTATTGAAACAGGGCAACACGACAGGCAAGTCTTCTATAACGGTAAGAGCTCAGCAAACAAACGCACTCACATACACACACAAAGACTCTGCCACAGCCTGATACCTAATTCACCAACCAATTGCTCTTTGATGGTATCACAGGTAACAGCAGAGGAATTATCTGGGAACGATGACTATGTGGAGCTTGCCTTTAGTGCCAAGAAGCTAGATGACAAGGTATGACCACTTAAGACCTTCATAACACATACAATACATATGAACAAAGAATTTAGTATCAGTAGCCAGTTGATACTGGTCAGTTGATTTGTGTCACTGTCATTGTGGGGAATCAAAAGCTAGCTATTTCTCAGATTTGTTCGGGGTCCTAGATTTACTTTGGTTCTCTGTTCATATCCTATCCAAACTGCTCGATAGTTTATGTTTATGCTCAACATTAAAACACGGACGATCAGATATTTATTAACCAGAGAGCTTAAAGCTACAGGATGTAAGATTTGGGAATTTCGCCCTCTCTGGTAGAAAGATTCTATTGCAAGCTACTTGTGGAAGAAATGTGGGTTGTGCTGCGTCGTTCCCCACCGCGCGGATTAATCTGAAGGCTGTGAGAGGCAAGCAATACACATTCAACGAGAATTCAGGGCTGCGTTCCAAACCGCATTCTGCGCACTAAATAATTTGCCTAAATAGTATATACACAAGTGGTGTACTGACATACTAATTAGTACAGAAGATATAATCATATCTGCCGCCGTTATCGAGGTCTCCCAAGTATTACAGAAGTGTTATAAAAAATAAAAACTTTATTGTGCACATTAATGTGACTGTCACAGTTACTGAGTACTAGGTGAAAGAGCAAAGTCTCTCCTTTAACAAGAGTCTATCGTTTAGCTAGCGCGCGTAACGTTAGCAGGTTAGTTCACTAACATTTTGTGCTTTATTGTGATCCAGCAGAGCTGTGTTTGTGAATCGCCCATGCAGCAGTCTAACTGCGTTCATTTCGCGAGATCAAAACACAGCACAGAGCCCATAGTAGCAAGCTAGTTGGCAAACGGTAGCGCGCTAGCTAAACGACAGGGCCTTGTTGAAGAAGAAAGGCTTCTCTCTGTTATGATTCGTCACCGCACTGCCTGTGCAGGTCTGCGGAGTGAGTTTTAAAGCTCTCTGCGGGGCTCCGTGTGTTTTATAGGCCAATTATTGTGAGCTATCTGGCTCAAAGACAGAATGGAAAGGCTTCTCTGTCATGATGCCTGCGGCGGTGTTCAGCGGGTCTTACTTCTTTCGGGCTCTGACAGTGAATTATTATTACAGGATTTCCAGGGCAACTCAGAGCAGCTCAGAAACAACTTTTAGGCCGGGGTTATACTTGCTGCGTGACTACGTATACTTGTGCGGACGTCGCTGCCACGCGAGCGTCTGATCACATACTCGCTTCCGTACCGCTCGTATATCTGGAGGATTAAATACTCTGTCCACTAGGAGGCAGATCAGAGCCGAAACATCGCCAGTACAACAAGGTATACAGTGAAGTTGAGAAGGCTATGATAATGTGTATCTTGAGAAAA
>JAOUQW010000020.1:0-18735 GCA_028565825.1 Olivaichthys viedmensis | reverse complement strand
CGCGAACTTTAGAAAAGCGGCGAACTCGAACGCGGAAGCGTTTCGTTCGTGCCGCGCGGTGGATTCTGAGAGTTGTTGTCCTGAGCTGCCGGTGTATGCGTGACAACATTTACATGATGCGTATCACAATGTTTAGGTCATTAGCAAAGTACCAGCAGAACAGTAGTGACACATTTTTCAAAAATGATGGAAAAACTGATATTTTTATTGGATGTGGACAGAAATAGCTTATTATAGCTTTTTTTATTTTTGCTTTTTTATTTTTATTTTAAATGTCAGCTACTGTGTTTATCAGTAGAGTTAATCAGTGCTATCAAAGTACTGATAATATGAGAAAAGCGTATTATGATGTCATTAATTGCAATATCAATGTCATATTGCCCAGCCCTGAGAAGACGTTTGAGAGCAAATCAAGGCAGAGGATTGTTGTACGAGGTGAAGGATGTTGAAGGAGACAATACGCTTGCGTTTGTTTTACTCGTTTTTTCACCCGATGATTGTTTTATCACCTGTCACCGTCGCGCACGATTCCTGTTTGGAGTTTGATAACATCATCTCTCCACACTGAATTGATGCACAGCATGTGTGCGTGTGTTTTTTCACAACTCACCAGAATGATGCACAGCGTGTGTTTGTTTGCATGTGGCGTGTGTTTGGGTGGCGTGTGCGTGAAACACATCATTCATTGAGTCCACCTGTCTTCCGCAGGAGCTATCGGTCCACTGCGATTCTCAGAGCCATCCATCAGCGGAGATACCCCATGATCAGAGGCTTCCTACCGAGTGTGTGTGTGTGTGTGTGTGTGTGAGAGAGAGAGCATGTGTGTGAGAGCATGTGTGTGACTGCATGAATATGTCTAAGGGTATTTGTAGGGTGAATAATTTGCCCCTCTTGGTGTGTGATGCGTGTAAGCAATATGTAGCAGGATGTGAATCAGAGCCTTCCTCCTTAGTCTGCCTTCCTCATCACAGCAGGTGAACCTCCTGTCTGCGCCTTCAAAGTTGGAGAACTGCTGGAGCTCAAAGTTAGAGGGAAGAAAGAATTAACAAAGCCGTCCTATCATTCTGTTGTTGTGTCTAAAAGCCACATTGTTCTCCTGTGTCAGAAATGTTCCCTGTAATGAACCACATTAGCTAAGATCATAAGACTCTTGCTGGGGAGCATGTGCAAAACAGCATCGTACAAGGCAGGAAACCAAAAACGCAAGGATGAAACAGCTTTTCCTTTCATCCGCTTGGACACCGGCACTTTGGGGCTCTCGGATTTGGAGCAACTTTGTTCCATAACTTATTTTCATAGATACAGCACCTCTGAAGCACAATTAAAAAAAATATATAATAGAAAAGGAAATTAATATGTGATTTATAATGTACTGACAGGTCTTTATGTGTTCCCTCCCTTTCAAAAATCTAATTGGCTCATTTTCATTGTGTAACGAGCAAGGTCAAATCGTAATCATAGCGTAATCAAGTTGTCAATCACATGTTTCTACATGGTCACGCATCAAGCAATCATGCCAGCAAACGAAGAGTTTTTGACAAAAAAAAAAGACAGTGGACTTAAAAACGCAAGCACAAGTGACGTGGAGAATTTTTCTCCATTGATGTGAATATTTGTTAGGCTTATGAGGTAATGTGAAATACAACACCCCTCAGCGCCTCTCTATTGCACCTCTCAGCAAATGCATAGACAATTCTATGAGGGTGGGGCAGTGCCGCTTAAATGACTTCTGGGAATTAATCAGTGTGTACTGGACCTATTCTTTCTATTGACTATCACTTTGTAATAAAGATATTGCAATTTGTATTCATTATTTCATCTAAATTACATATAAACATATAAAACATATTTATTTATATATCGTCAATTTTATGACTATTTCTAATCTCAAATATTTCTAACCATCCCCCAACTGGGTTATACTTGTTACTGGTTTATACTTAAATGTTCTACTGTTTCTTCCCACAAGTCAGCAGAATTTCGGCCTCAAAAAGAAACTGATTCTTATGTTATTGTTAGTAAAAAAATGTTGAGTTTTTTTGCAAACGTGTGAATGACAAATTCAGGAACCATGCACAAAACAATTACAGAATTCGAGTAGGTTCCACGAGGTAAGCCTGCTACAGCACGTAATTTGTTTTGCTATCATGGTGATCATGGTAAGCTGCCCTGCCTTTTGCTGTGTCTATTCCGAAGACAGACGACATACTGTAATAGGATGGAGACCACATAGTAAAAGAAAACACAGATTCCTGATAGCACAGATTCCGTCAATTGGCTCGTGCCGAATATTTGTGTTGTTGTGCAGTTATAATGTTGTTTTGTAAAACCCAGTATTTAGGGCAAAATATGCACTGTGAGGTATATTGCATATTGCGCATATTGTGAAGCTTAGCACATTAGGTCCCGTTTAGGAGTTTGGTTTTGAATAATTACTGAGGTAATGTGCAGTAGACACCCCCTGCCCTCCCACGGTTTTAATGAGAGTCTCCCCACTAGGAACACGTTATCTCTGCAATCCCTCACCGTCCCAGAGTCATCATATAAAAGCTGTATGCTGTAGGTCTATATGACAGCACTGAACACTACTGTATTACATGAGTCTCCTGGAGCACTTCTGTGTTTATTTGTTCTAGCACCTTTTCCCTGCCTGACGACTCGCTGGATCACCAGTCCATTGGTGTTTGAGCACATCATAATTCACATATTAAGCACTGTTTGTCATTGATGTATGTAATCTGTAAATGCTTCTTATATCATGAAAAAATTAAGCAATAAGGTAAGAGGGTGAGAAAGGAAAGACAGAACTCACAGATCAATTTTCAGGCACTGTTACTACTTAAGTATTAATAAAATAAAGATCTGGGAGTAAAAAAAAAAAACAGCATTGTGCTATATTTTTTTGAAATATCAGTCATTAGAAAATTCCCATCTTGAAATGAATAGTCATGATGAATCATTATTTGACATTTTTAAGTGTACAATTGCAGCTTTGGTTTTTAGACCTTCATACTGTATATACACTATTATAGTGAATGGATTTCTCTGATGTGGAAAAAATAGCAGTCATAAGGATTATTTGATTCACTGTTACTCCTATATACCTTTACTACTGAAAATATACCTGTAACTAGGACAAGACCTAAAGCTGTAAAGCTGTTCTGCTCTCTGAATTAGCTCTCCAGATTTTATGATCATGTGATATCGCTGTTAAAAATGGCATCTCATATCATTTTGCCAAACAGGATGGTTGTATCACTATATCTGAGAGCAGCATAAAAAAGGCTGTTTTGTCTGAATCACTGTGATCATATTTCCTATGTTTCTGTTGTTTATTCACCTGCAGGAAATTTGTATCGTCTGAAATGTGGGTGTACTGAAGAAGTGTCAAGTCTCTAAGGCTGAACAGACAATTTGATGTTCCATCTATATCATAGGGAATATATTAGCTAGGAGGGTGGATCCTTCTCGAAAACCTTAGTTACTGCAAAGCTTCATTTTAATGACATAGAGAAGTTAGCCATCACACATTTGCAGCCAAAAACTCAGAGACATTTGGCTATTTCGTAAATGGAACTTTTGTTACCAGTTTCTGAAATAATGACAGGATCTTGAAGTGAGTGTATATGAAACTTAGTTAGGGAGGACCTTGACATTTTCTCTTCAATTCCGACATGTGTACCAATTATATTTGTCAGTCATAGTATAAGAAAGCATAAGTAATAGTAGCTTGTGATTCATACATAATTCAAGAAGTTCATGGTTTATGACAACAGAGGTCTTCAGTTGCGTTAATGAAGTATCTATTGCATCAAGGTTCGTACCGTCATGGGTGACTTTTTATATATATATATATATATATATATATATATTTTTTTTAAACAAAATCTACAGCAGAGCAAAATGACTGTTACAACTTTGTGAATAGTAAATGGTGACTAAATGAGCTAAAAAGCGTTGAAGATCTGTACCTTTAATTCTGCCTATTCAAACCAACATCTTACAAAAGATTTTAATATTTCTATTGAGCAAGAAAGAAAAGCTACGAGGTCAAGAGCGGCGCCTTAACTCTTATAACCGTAACTTTTAATAAGTTCAGGCAAATTCTTATAAATTTTCAATCATGAGGCCAAGTTGGACTTTTTAACAAGTTCAATCTTTCAATAAACTCGATTAGAGTCAAGCTGTGTTAAAACCAGACAAGGGCTACAAATGCACGCCACAGGCACCCAAGGCCGAGCTAAGATTTTGCTAGCACGAAAGCGTGGTAAACGTCCACACTGAATTGCTACGTTGTTGCCAAACCAAAAACTAGCTGGCCAACTTCAATGCTCTCTGACAGGGTTTTTTAAGCCTATAGTACTGGCTAAAGTAGAACCTGAACCTGAAGCACAAGCAGTTAATTCCTCCAGTCAAGACCAGCCCTGAAACCTGATGGTCATGGTAAAGCTAGCTTTCTGTGAATGAACATCAACATAACAACAGGTTTCTCTAAAAAGCAGACGTAAAAGAAGGCCATGCTTAAGCAGTCCTGTCAGCACCAAGAGCTCTGACGACGGTCAGCTGGATAAGTTATTAACACAGTGTGACACCTTTCATGCTAGCATGTGACACATGTCCCATACTTTCATTTGAAAGTGAGGAAATGATCCCTGACAGACAGGGATGTAGGGGGCAGGGCTAGTCAGAGTCACTGCGCTATAATTACCAAGCACCGCAGCTGGGACTGGGGTGAAATACACAGCTAGCAAAGCAGTATCAGTCTCTCTCAAAGATGCTTCGCGTCAGCTAATGAAGCAGAGTAGTTAGCAAGGGCATCGCCAGAGCCAATTTACTGGGGGCACGTGCAAACATTAACTTCTGCATGTGTATAGGCTATGACCAATATGGGGTCGCCATCAACAACTCATATAAACCTGCAAATATTTAAAGATAAACAATTAAATAATGAAAGTAATTATTATTAAATTAATTAATTACAGCAGATACAATATACAGTATATTTCATTTGTTCAGGAAGGTTTACATAATATCCGTTTTTTATGTTATTTCTTGTACATAGCACATATAACTTTGGTTATAACTAAGGTGTTTAACTACTTCACCAAGAGCAGCTAGATAGTTTTAATCTTGTTTCTTCTAGATTAGAAAAAAACTTTTACCATATTCCATGCCACCTGCCTGGCGAGAAAAGATGTCTGGCTTGTGCCCCAGTATCACATTCAGTCTAGAAATGTCCCTGGTTGTTATAGGCGACAACGGTACTACTCTAGAGTTTTCCTTCTCCATGTCCTAACAGTAACATGATCCTGCAACAGCGAAGATAACATGCTAGCCCCCTTGTAGACTACACCTGCTGCCGCTACTAGCGTTCATTGAAACGTACTAATACTCATAATTTAAGTCTTATTACGTCTTTTTCCAATTTAACCTTGATAGCCTTAAAGACATGTTCTCTTAATTATCTTTCACGCCATCATTTAACAAGGTGCTGGAAGTCTTTTAATATGCAGAGTTGGTTCTGTGCCATTTCCATTGACCTACATAAATACACCTGCCACCGAAGTATGATGGGAAAGGGGGGGGGTTTCAGAGCATGTGCATATCAATGAGGACTCAAATTATGTATTATTAACACATGATGCATGCCTTTGCCACAGCACCAGGATTTTTTTTGACGATGTTAGTCTGACACTGTCAATCTCAGGCCTTCCTTGGAGAATCAATTAGGAGATAAACAGCACCGTGTCTTTGGCTATGGGAGTTGGCACAAACCTTCCCTTGAATTTCCTGGGGCAAGGTAAATTGACAATAGAGCGCTGTCCATTAGGGATGGAAGGAAGGAAAATGGTGTTTCTGAGTCGGTGTGTGTGTGTGTGTGTCCAGTACCTGCAGTGGCTCAAAGAGTCCATCAACTATGGATTGGACTATGGAGGCATGCTAATTTCAGTAATGGGATGCTGCAGCTTGTTTCAGGCATGCTTGTTCAGTATGAGTTGTTTGACCTCCGCTGACTTGTTTGGGTGCTTTTTGGTGTGTATTAGCAATAGCAGAATATGAAGATATTCTTAAATTGATGACTTTGCTATCTCCTTTATGCATATTGTATGCATTAGGACAAATCTTTGTCACCATGATGTGCATGATGTGTATTGAATGTGAAATGGCTTAGTTAAATGTTTTGAAAATATACAAATGATGAGAAGAATGTCACAACAAATGCAATGAGAAATATATGCATATATAATTTTCAGGGCATTAGCAGAAAAGCATTTCTGCTTTCTTTAATTACTTTCTTTTTCATTATTTGTGTGTGTGTGTGTGTGTGTGTGTGTGTGTTGGGAGGAAAGCAATGACAATGAAGCTTCTGAACCTTTTTTCTCATCACCTCGTTTCTGCATGATGCATGTTACCCTAACAGGCGAGCTTTTGTTGGAGACCTGGTGATTTTTTTAAATTATTTTTTTTAGCAGATCATTTCACTCACTAGGTTTTAATAGACAAAAGAAAACTGAAACTTTTAATGAGCACTGAGCTATTATTTTCCCTTGTAATCTTGTAATTAGCATATATTAATTTGCAGATGCACATACCCTCATATATATGTGTATATTTGATCATAGCTTTTTTAAAGGCTGGCGATCAAAAGCAAGCAGAAATGAGACTTGAGCAGAGAAGATGGATAACAAACAACTGAACATCCAGAGCATAAATGCTCATTTACAATGGTAATAAGTTAGTTACGAGTTACGAGGACGATTAAATGATTGCATCTAGAGAAAAATAACTGCAGAATACCAAAGACAAAATGGTGCACACCAACTATCTTCATCAGTGCAGGCATGCAGGGACAGATGGTTTACCTCTATTAGTGATTCTTAATAAACTTGGCACTAATATGGGACCAAAAAGTTTGGGGTTACAAATATAGCTCATGTTCATGGAATGGTAAAGAAACAGTGCTAAATTATTAACTTTTCCAAACTTAAATTAAGATGAAAACAATTACCACAGCTGCACAATCCATACTTAAGGCAATTGCTTAAACCCTTGCTTTAATTAGATCCACATTGCTTTATGCCTCCCAAATCCAAAAAGTGGCATGAAGCAAAAAGATGAAAATAGGCAAGAATGGAGACAGATGTAGCTCGAATGTCTGGATTCAACCACTGACAATGCTGTGCTTCTTGCCTTATGAACAAACTAATGAGCGTACTCTGCCACAAGTGAACAAACAGCGATGTTGGATCTGCTCTTCACTGGTTCCTCCTCGGGCAGTATGATATTTAATGAACAGTATGATTGAGGTTCATTTGATGCATTCTAAAACCGCAATATATGTAAATATAAATCATTGGTTGCTTTTAGCAAGAGACTAAGACAATGATGGTGGTTCTTCTTTCCCACCTTGCCTGTCTCTCTAAATGAAATTTAAGACCCTCCCTGTCATGACCCACACAAGCTGTAAGAGCAGCTTACACTTTCTGAAATTCTAGTGTACTCGCACGGAGTAGGAATGTTCCATTGTGGAGATTTGGTGGGTGGTCAAACATTGGGACCGATGTCGTCCTGACACCCAGAACCCTTATTGTGCACTTATCACCCCCTACTCATCTCTTTTGTCCCACTTAATACAGATTCCATACGTAGCCGTGCCTGGGTGAGCGGCCCTCTGCGGCGCTACGGAAGGCAGCCATTGTGGCACTGTCACTTGCTGACACGGGCTCTCAGCACGGCTAGCGGTTAGCAATGACAGGGGAATCAGTCCCCATGAAGAGGGATTACTCCCAGAGGTATTGTCCGTGCCACAATGCTCGAGTTGGGTGCCTGCAATCTACTTGGTGCCTGTGTGTTTTATTCCGATTCCCCCTGACAGGGGCGTCCAGACCTGTCTTATTGTTTTTCTGCTCCGGGAGAAAGCTGGGCCCCAGCTGAGACTGCTATTATAACTGTGTTGACACGAGTATCCTCGTGCGTGTTATTCTGCCCTTGTTACCTCTGTCTATTCTGGAAAGCACTGGTACCTTGTGTCAGAATGTTATCGTGTCATTTAGTATTTGTTGGTCCGGTCAGGAATGGACTGGAAATGATTAAGTATGAGCATTAATTGTAATTTTAGCAATAATGTTGCTTATAAATATATATTCTATATCAAATTAAAATCTATGAATTAAAGTATTAGCTTAAGTCATCTTAAACAAAAACGATTTGTAGCAAATTTGTAGCAATTTGAATAAGAGGTTAAGGCCAAAGTCATGTCTTATAGCTTTGAATGAAATCATTCTCTACTTCTCTACAGAAATCACTTGATGCTTCGCACTGCTCTCCAAGTCTGTCATACATCATTCTAAAGACATACTCTAGCGAATAATGCTATGTCTTTTTCAGTAAAATATAACCCTCTCATGACCATATTTATCATATCAGATGATAGACAGCACTATGTTTGGCAAAGTGTAGTTTAAATACTTGTTCAGGTTCAGAGGAATACTTTCATATGCACAAAAATTGGGTTCTAATTCAGTAATCACAAGTGCATCGCCAAAATACACCAAATCCCGATGATAGAGTAAACAGTGACTTCACTGTGACCACGTTGAGAATGGAATACATATGTTTCATTGTGTACCGAGACATGGCTTGTTTCATTTCCAATAAATCTTGTTTACTCTGTCATTTTCCTGGGTTTGTGGCCAAAATATGACGAAAAGAAAAACTTAGCTAGTGAGTTTGGAGTCTGACTGGATCTTATTTTTTACATCTTCAGTTAGTTCATTATTGCTTTTGTTAATCAGTATTGGCCACAATAAATACTGGATAATGATAATGATTTTTTTTAAATGATCAGCAAAATAAATGTATTCCTTTTTGTGTAATAGAATTTTAAATATCTGTGATTTTTAACGTAGTTCCTAGCTTGATTTGAAAGTCTTTAGTTTCAAGCTCTGGAGCTGTGCAATAATCCGTTAATTACCTGTTAATTAGTAAGGGAATGAGGTCAAATGTAGTTCACAGGTTAGTGACATTTATACACTTCCTTACAAATGGAGTAGCATGGAGGTGCCAATGAAGGTAGCAATGAACTGATGCTTTTTCCCCACTTGAGCATTTTCATTCTCCTCGCAGTGTTGCTACGACAACGTTTTTCTTTAGCCACTCAATACACAAAATAACTGATGTAATTCTTATACTTCCCATGATAAAACTGTAAAGTAACCCTAGTTATTCTACAGAAAACAAAGAGCTCAGTGGTCTAATAAGATAGGGACTCTTTATTATAAGCAATAAAAACTTCATGCCCATTTAGAACATCCACTATCTCAGTATTCACTATCAATTAACTGAGCATATTTATTGAAATGATAATTACTTAGAATGAATGATAGATGTTGTTATTCATTCCATCCTAAATGTTTAGTTATGAGCAGCTATTCCTCCAAGCAAAGTTTTCCAAAGAATTTTCATTACACTTAGATATAATTAAGACTCGAAAATATGTAGAATAGTCTAGTACATCACCACAAACTACATGATGAAAGAGCAGGCAAGCATTCTGGGTCTCGTCCACAGACTGCACGACGTTCCAGCTCAGTTTATTGCCAGATTTTATTACAATCAGCCGAGTGATTAGAGCACAGCAAGCCAGATATTATCAATCTTGTAAATTACAGCGCTTCTCCAAAGCCAAACCAACTCTCGTTTGATGCTTTGACGTGAGTTGCAACAGCGCAAATATGAAACAGACTGATAAGAGCATAACCTGTGAAAAATGAGCCAGCAGAAAGACTCAATATGAGGAAGGAAGGAAGGAATCTCAAAACGTATTTTCTATATATCTGTCAGTATCCATTTATTTATTTTTATATTTGTGGGCTGTTGTTTTACACTTATGTAGAAATCGTACTTTTTTTATATGTTTTACAACCGGTAGTCAATAGCTTAAAAAAACGTACAAAATGCACCGTAAATGTTCACAAATTAGGCATTTTCAAATTAGTTATACTTTCAATAAATAACTATGGACAAAGGTAGCTTTTCACAAGCCAGGCAGATGTGTCAGTCTAATTTAATTCCTATCAAAGGTTCATTCTCAACATCGAGATTGGTGTCCCTTTTATAAAGCTCAAAGAACAATTCCGATTGGCCTATATTACTTGAGTTTTGGAGAGATCTCATGGCACTACCAACATGAGACATTTTGTCGAGAGGATGCCCCCCCCCCAATCCTGCAACCCCTCTAATAGCGAGCTCGTGGTGCGATGTGATGAGACAGCATGAGACCACTCAGCAGAGATGGATGTGGGATATTAAGCCTGTGTCCCTGCTGCTTCTGCCTCACCTTCCTTCATTTTTTTGTTTCTCATACCAGCATGCTGGGTTCATGCTAAAACAGCTCCATGGATCAGCTGAACAAAATGATTTTCCGCCCCGTGTGATAGTATAGATAACTTCTATTTTTGCAAGGTGTAGTTGGGGCATTAACCTTTTCTAAATCTTCCTGGCAATTGTTTGTTTATAGATGGATTTAGCTTGAGAAGTAGAATCGTTTTCTCTGGTTTGTATGTGTGTGCTCATGTTACATAGGTTAAATATGTCAGTTTCTATTACCCCCTTAAACTCCCAGGACCTGTAGCCGGGTCCAGATCTCCATTTCTCCACATCTTATTGGGAATCTAATATTAATTTACTCTCTGCAAATCTGAGATAAGCTACTCCTTTTAACCTCTGCCCTAAACGCTAAGCCTGTAATGTTTAAAATATCAGTCTTACTGGGGTTTATTGTACATTCTGCCCTCCATTTGCAATAAGGTAAACGGGAAATGAGCGAGACTGTATTGATGAGCTAAACTTAGGCTCAGTCTTTCTTATTCTAAAAACTTCTCCTCAGTTTCCTCCACAGCTGCTAGACATCAGTGTGAAATACAAAGCAGAAAGCAGGTGGCAGACGACTTCAGATTGAGTAGTAACATGGCAATAATGAAGACATGCTATTGAATGAGGGACTAATCGTTTCTGCTGAGTCTGTGACCTTTAATGTGAGAATCCACCTTCACTTTCTGTGGGAATATAGTGGGCTGCCATTCTGCTCATAGGACTGAGAATATCACTATGACCTTAAGCACTGCAGTTAACCCCATGTTGCTAAGGGGTACCGCCTCTGAAAAAAGAGTATTTATATCATTTTGTGAACAGATGTTGCACAAAGCACCACGTTGCGTATGCATGATCTTTGTTTAAGTGTTTTTCCCCTCCTCTACTGTTCCTCTGGAAGAATCGTGGTTCATTTGGAGCCAGAGTGCCATGTTTTCCCTCCTAGTTTGCAATGACAAGGCATTGGGGCTCCTTTTATCATGAGTGAAAAAGCAATAAGCGGCGGGCAGACAGATCAGTTGCTTTCAGCTGGGTAGATCTCTGCCTTCTCTTTCATCACAGTGGCCATCTTGGGCCTTGCTAGAACGACATGAAACATATGCTCCCTCTTTAGTTTTGCGGCTAAAGAGAGCTGAACAGCCCCCGTCTACATGGCTACGGGTCAGGCACGCACATGTGCTATATCTTGCTTTGGCATGTGTGCTTAACTCCCATGGTTATTTAAGTAAACTGAGAAGAAGCCCCCAAGGTGATTAGTTCATTAGTAAGTCAGCCACCATAGCAAGCTTCCCCGAACCTTGCATTCACCATAGCAAGAGGCGATCACACTCATAGTTGCTGATTGGTCACTTTCTCTTTTTTTGTGGGTGTTTGTTTATGTTCACCAAAAAAGGAGGAAAAAAATCAGTGGGGCAAAAGTGGAGGTAAATGTTAAGCCAAGCTCCTTTTCCAGAGCTCATTATTTTTGCTCTGATTAAAATCTGGAGCAGCTCAAATTCAAACGTCCACAGACCGGGGTCGAAAATTGGACCTTGCTGAATGATGGTTGAATTGAAGGAGTGCGAGGGACGCGGTTTGAAAAGGGGACGAGAAAAAAAAAACACAGAAACATCTATAATCCAAAAGAAAATATTATGCAGCACCCACATCACAGGTAGCACAAATGAAGGGTCAACTTTGAGAAAACAGACGGCCTCAAAATTTTAATTTAATTGAAGCTGTTGAGCGTACAATACAGACCTATTAATGTAGTATACAATAGCATAGTGGAAGCTATTCAGATTTTTTATAGGTCTCCATATGGCAGGTCTATGGATAACATTTTTAGGACTGTCAAAGCAAAGACTCTGTCATCATAGCTGTGCTTCACATCGCTCGCAAATGGCCAGCATATCAATCATTAGAAAGTCCCTTGACAGAGCACCGTTGGACAGGGCTTGGTCTCGCACCATATCTGGCCGCACTATATCTGCAATCAGGTCTCGGGCCAAACTCCATCTGTTCCCCATTAATGTGGTAATTCCAGCCTAGCTTGATTCCTCCTTGTTTGGATGTTCTCCATCTCGTCCTAAGTTCAAACCCAGCAGACCTCCACAGAGACAGAGTAAAAAAAAAAAGAATACTGTAACCACTGCCTCGGTGGTTCCTACGTCTCTATGCTTGCATGTTTTAGAGGGAAGTCTCTTCTGTATCCGATTTCCATTGTCACTGCCAGAACGTAGCCATTCTTTTAGCCATTTTGCTTTTTTTAAAGCTAATGATGGAATCAGCAGGCACAATAAAAAAATATATTGAAAAGCATTCCAATGTTCCTCTAGGTGACTATGAGAGGCGGTGAAAGTTATTATGCTTTCGATCGCCTGCCGTGAAGAGGGTACAGTATGCATAGTTAAGAAACAGCATGATGTGCCGTGTTTGTTGCTATTATTTTGTTCTTTTTTTAATTCCCCACCACCTGATTTATGGCGTGATAAGGAGGCTAAACTTTTTTCGAAGGACTAATTTCAATGCAGCTCTCAGCACACTTTGTCAGTCTTGAGACCCGTTTCTTTATTGCTTCCTCTTTCCAAAGGAGTTCATGAGTTGTTGCGGATGTAAGCGTGTCTCGGGCCGCTGCGGGTCTCGATGTTTTCCACATTTTATTTTATTTTTTTATTTTTTTAATTTTAAAATGCCATCTCTGTGGAATTAGAGAAAATCATCTTGTCAGTGGTCTCAACAGGCTAGGGCTGTGTAATGAAAAAATAATTCACGTAGGGTGATCATTACGGGTTAAGATGTGACGATGTTTTGTGTTTTTAACTCTTTTTCTCTTATAACAGACAATTTAGATACTGAAATTAGGAATATTACAAGGTTCAGATAGGGTTACACCATGGCTTACTGCCAGGCACACACCCACCCACCTACACACACACACACTTACAGAAACACATGACTTCAGGATTTCCTGCTTTTTGAAAACGTTAAACATGCTTTGCACTGAGCCATGTCAAAAAGTCTTTTTTTTCCATGGACGTATGTTATATATTCAGCCTGAAATGCAGTTCCCATGGATTTCCCTTCTCTGTCTTCATCACCTTGGCTATTTGCAAGTATGACAGCAGAGCCGTTGCTCTACAATGTGCCATGTTTACACTTATGTCATCCGTTTCACGCGGACCGTGACTGCTTGACAGTCCATCTGTATAATTGAGATGACCTTTACATGAGTTTCAGTGGATTTTTTATTTATTTATATATATCTATGCCTGATTATAATTCCCATAACAATGTCAACTCCTGTCCGGAGCGCTCTTACATGACAGAACACGGACTGACGGCATTTTTGGTTGTTAATTACAGGAAAAAGGGACGGCTTTAAAAAAAAAAAAAAAAGTTTAATTTTCCTGACACATTTCGGTATGTCAGACTGTCAAAGGCTGCGCGTGAAATCTGAATTCGTGACCAGCATGCAGATAAAGCCCACCTGTAGAAATTAACTCAATGTCTTTGTAATTAGGCACAATATATCTGATTAGAAGATGTGCAGCTTTGATTTGCACTCTGAGTACAGGAGGAAGGTCATATATCAGATCTTGTAGAGCTAATTAGGTTACTTCTCTTCCTGTAATGGCCATTTTGATACAGGAGAACAAAATGTCAGGATGGAGGCAGAAGCCAAGCTTTTATTTGAATTAGTGTAACATTAGATGTTACATGCAAAACTAGACCTTCATTAGCAAGGCAGCATGCAAATACTTTCAATTAGTCTGGAAAGAGAACGAGACAAAGCAACTGCACAAAGCATTAACAGAATATACTTTTCTTTGTATTCCCTTTTTTTTTGGTCTTTGTGTTCAATTTCACTTTGTATTTGTATTCAAAAGTATCAACTATTTCTGTATTATCAGAAATTTCAGTTATTGTGTGAGAAGAAAAGATCAAATGGATGTTTACAGTAAATTACTGGTTGTATGTCAACATGCATAGTATCTGTAGTTTCATTTGAACCTACAAACAGAGAAATCCGTGTCCAACTCACGACAGTGATTATGCCTTCTGAGTAAGTCAGAAAAACGGATTTTCTAGAAGCCCAAATGGTCACAAAATCCAATACTCTGTCATAATGAGGCTGTGCTGGCCACTAACGAGGAGTTGTAGTCAACCATTGATCGTACAGGGCAAATTTATACACACACAAATCCACACATACGCACGTACATATAAGAAAAATATGGCCAAAGCGCACTGCCTGGCTATTAGGCAGCAGCATTATAGTATCAGACAGAATGTATCTACAACTAAAGTACCTGGTTGTGTTGTTAACATGGTGGCAGGTACGTGAACACTCAGTAAAACACTGAAGCAAAGAAGCAAGAACAGCAAGTATACAGTGCAGAATTATTATGTTATTAAAGTCAGAAGATCAGGCGAATGCTCAGTTTCCAGGGTCAGAACCTCAGTTTAATGATCACTGTTGCTTTCTAACAATGTCTTGTTGATGCCAATTAAAAGGTGTGAGAAGCAAAAAATAAATAGTTTAATTTCATTAAACCAAGCTTCACTGATCTTGCTTTGAAAGAAAGCTTTTATTTATGCATGCGTGTATGTATTAGGGCAGGTTACGAAACCTTAGAAGTTTATTTCAGACTGCAGACTACATCGATACCTTCCAAATATCTGATACTCTAAAACTTAAAAAGCTACTTTTCACTTTTTTAAAAATGGCTCCATAAATTCTAACCTTCTTATGAAACTTAAATCTGAGGCCAGTTCAAAACTATGCTTGTCAATTAGAACCTAACTATGTTAAGATCATAACATATAGTAATGATATGTATTATATTTGTAACTACAACCAATTATACCAAGTAATAATTATAATTAAAATAGTTTATTATCAGTAAATTCTCAGCATAATGAATAATAAGTCAATAAGGTATTAACTTTTGCCTTAAAAAGACATTTTAAGAAAATAAATTAGGTACTGGCCTTGAAATAATGTAATTATTATTATTATTGTTATTATTATTATTATTATTATTTGCAGAGCCTCATAATAGGAAATAGAGCAATTATGGGAGAGCATAAAGTCTGTGGCAGATGATGTGTGGAATAGAGCAATTGAGAAATAAAGTACCATGATACTGGTACTGAAACAATACCATAGAATTGGTAATTGTTAATGGAAAATAATTGAAACTGCATAATAACAGCCAACAGAAAGTCATTGCATCTGTATGTCTGTTTAGGATGAAATCATTTTTAATGAATAAGTAAAGTATGCACAAGAATGCAAGGAAAGTTTGATAAAGCATATTAAATGATCAATAAACACGGCTTAGATGTGAGAGTTACACCGGCTGTGTGTAAATTAGCTCTAAGTTTTAGCAATAGTATTGTATACTAAATATTGCTACATATTACAGTGTTACACTAAATATCACTGTCTCATGCAACGAAATGTAGTTACAAGTAGTTCTTAGTCCAAAGCCTTAGAGTGAAAATTGCAATCAAAGTATAATGGCAGAGCAATTCTATTATACTGATAATGCATAATCGATTATATATTGATAATGAACCTCATGTTTGTTGACGCTTTCTACGTGACACACTACTTTTTTTTTTTGACATTTACATGGAAACATACGATTGTGGAATCTAAAACTGTCACCACAATGGCATTTCTCTCGAGTCCTAACAGTAATATTATGTTAAACGCTGCCCTCCCGTCATGACACACAATTATGTGTCCATATTTCCGCACAAGTAAATCATACACCGACTTCAGCAGCAAGGGACTAACCTCCGAAACGTTGCACCCTGCTGTGAATAAACACGGGGCTTTACTGTATAATCGGCTTCACGACTGAAATTGTTTGCTAATGCCAGAAACGAGGAGAGACGTGTCCGTTTAAGCCAAATCCAAACAAAGGTAGCGCCTGTTGCCTGAGTGCAGCAAAGCAAGGCCTTCCTGTCCCCGTTATTTGCCGCAAATGAGAAGGAGATGTAGTGGCTCCCCTACCGTGAGCGAGGGCCTGTCGAAACGAGGAATAATCCGATAGTCTCTTGGAGACTAACACTGCAGTCCACATGACATCACTTAGGGAAAATGCCTCAGCCGCCACAACACAGAACAATTCATTCAGTGTTAGTTGCCTCAGCGAAATGGAAGCGGTTTTCCCTGACATTTTTCATTTTATGTTACTTGTTTGTGTTTTTTGCGACCAATGTTACTTCATGTTGTGCTTTGCTAATTCCTATGTTGTTTGCATTTGTTGATTATAAGCTCGCAGTCAAAGCCAAAGGTTTATTTTGAATCGGGAAATTGGATAAAGCTGTCCCATCTTGGCCTGTGTTATATCTTCCGCTCACTTTGTGTAAAGACTGTGAGTCACGTTTGAAACAATGAAAACATTTGAACACCAAAACCAGCAGCTACAACTTCTATTTTCTTTCTAAATGCTTTCTAATAGCAGTTCATTCATGCATGTTGTGATAATTACAACATACATCTAGATTAGTTCCAATGAACTACATAATCTAATGTGAGTCATGTTGTTATTAGACAAACTGGTGGCAAAACAAAAATCGAAAAGTCATGATAATTTGTCTGTTTTTAGAATTATGAATTATAAGCAAAAAATAGTATGTTGTTGACTAATACTGTTTAAAATGAAAAGCAAAACAAACTGAGCCTGTCTTTAGTTTTTATAGTTATAGTTTGATTATAAAATTCTTGTTTATGGCATTTAATTAGCAGAAGGATGTTTATAACTGAAAAATGACTGTTTTAATGCGCCCTGTGGATCCATCAATTTAGACTCTTGATAATGTAGGCAAGTTGGATTTGAAACTAAGAGGTCTGGCAGTTGATGTTACCGTGTCCCATCCAGTCTTCATTCAGGGGCGGTACATTCAAAAAAGAATCTTTCTAGGAGTCTCACATAGACAAACACACACATACACACACATAATTGTAATTAGCCTATAAGGTAATACTTCAACAGACAGAACAAACATTAACCACCATTAACCACCTGAACATTACAGCACTACACTATGCATTTGTATTGCATGCATTCGATGAAAATTGTGTCTTTTTTTGAAGCAAAGAAAATGGCAAGGAGGCAGTAACAATATTGTGTGATTAACTTAAATGTTTCAGTTTGTTTTTTATTTATTTACGCACAATAATTTTTTCTTGTCAATAAAATTTAACTGGATTTTACATTCCTTAGGCACACAGGGATCCACATAAAAATCTGCCATCTTCAATATAGCTTCAATAAGCAGACTAACTAATTTATGAACTAGTTGACTGTGGCTACAGCGTAACATTAGGATGTGTGCAAGAATATCTGTCCTGCAGTGTACAAGAATATCTGTCTTGCAGTTTAAATTCTGGATATTTCAGGCTTTGAATTTCCCCCCAACCACTGTTTGCACCATTCCAATGGCCCTTGGTAACTTTCTTCTAACTTTTGCACTCAAGGACAGCACAAACAGGCATTGTTTTAATGAATGGTGCACAATTATGCTCTTTTGGTGGGTTGGGGTATTACCTGGGAATGTCTAAGTAGCTGCCTGGCACATTGCATTGTGGAAGTTGTCTTAATAGCTAAAGTTTATGGAGACCTCAGGGGGAATAAATGCAGCTGTGTTGAGGCAATTTGAATTATAATTTTTTAGAGAGCCTAAATATTTAGACTGTATAGGATTAAATAATGGTAAATCATAGTTTAGCTCCTACATATCCTGCTGATCTCCTGAAGCAGTATAGCACATCCTGAGCATTTCGTTCAGCTGTGGCAGGCCTACTGTTTTAAGAGTATACATCGTTACCAATCTCCAGACATTGGGCAGTATTCAGAGTTAGCGACTTAAGTCGGCAACTTAAGTTCAAAAGATACGTCAATATTTACGGAGGGAAAGTGTACACGCTTTTCAAGAGCGTGTAGATCACCGCCTTTTGTCACGCTGTTGGCATGGGGAGGAAGGACACAAGCGCGTAGCCATTCAACAAACATTTATTTTACACTTTACAAACTAGCGACTGCCACGCGCGGTCTTGCGCACCGCAGTGCAAGACGGCGTGCGCGTGACAGAACCCCCCTCAAAGGCTGTCTTGTCCCACACAGGCACATGGGCCCCACGTCCATGTCCGGGTGGGTGCTCGGAGGCCGGCGTTGCATGGGGGACCGACCACCATCCCCATTGCAACCAGGGAGTGGAGCACTGACCTCGGCCGCACAGGCGTGCGGAGGAGCAATAATGTCCTCCGCAGGGGCAGGATGAAAGTGAGCCTCCCCCCTTCCATCCTCACCACCTTCTACACGGGGACAATAGAGAGTGTACTGACCAGCTGTCTCACTGTCTGGT
>JAOUQW010000019.1:18331135-18341135 GCA_028565825.1 Olivaichthys viedmensis | reverse complement strand
ACAGACTTCTGATGTTTATTCTCTATCCATATAGACACCCTAAAGACTCGCACTTCCCAAAAACAGTTTATGCCTAGCACTCAGCTTCCTGTTTAAATGGATAATCTCACCTGGATACTGCAGACTTACATCTCCTACAGACTGCAGCTGTAATCATGAAGACTGTCTTATGCTCATCCCAGGACTCTTATTTACTACATGTTCATACCAAACATCCTTTAAACACATTTAGTGCTGTTTGTGTCTATATGACTGTTCACTGTAGTGATTTATAATCATCCAGAAGAGGATGGGTTCCCTCTTGAGTCTGATTCCTCTCGAGGTTTCTTCCTCATGTCACCTCAGGGAGTTTTTCCTTCACCACTGTCGCCTCTGGCTCGCTCATTAGGGTTCTAGATCTACAACGTATTTCTGTAAAGCTGCTTTGTGACAATGTCCGTTGTTAAAAGCGCTACACAAATTGAATTGAATATTTTTGCACATAACTTTGTGATATCGACCAAATGTAAGCTTTTGATCTGATTAGGTCAACAACAGAAAGTATCCCAAACTGAAAGAGGTGGACGACGTTCTTGGGGGCGCGGCTGCTTGGGAGAACGTAGATTCCACACCAGGTATGTTAAATAACAAAAGCTAAGTTTGTGAACAATGTATAACCACTTTTTAGTTTCAACAGCGCCATAACTTTTGTTCTGTGTTCGGTTTAGAAACCTGTCCGAAGTGTGAGCACCCAAGGGCTTATTTCATGCAAATACAGACCAGATCTGCAGATGAACCCATGACCACATTCTACAAGTGCTGCAACCCACAGTGTGGACACCGGTGGAGAGACTGAGACAGAGTGTGCTGTCTGTGTGTGGACTGATCAAGGATGGTGCACTATTGAAAGTCTATAAAGAACATTTGCATGTAAACGGCTCCTTCTCTGGAAACTTCTGCTAGTTTTTGCCAAAAATGTACTGTGAGATCTGCTGGCTGTTGTTCTGGAGATTAGGGCAAGAGCCTGGGACGTACATTTTTCAAGCTACAATTTATAAACTTACATTGTCTAGCAGCAATCAGAAACATCAAAATTCAAAACAAAGCATACTAGTCTTCTAATAATTAACTTTTAAGGTACACACATACAACACAGGGCATCGCAGCATAAAGGTCATCACTCTCTCTACAGTTAAAAGATGATCTTAATATTATGATGCAGATTCTTTATTGAAACTAATTGACTCTGGACTAAAATTGCTTTAATTAATTAACCTTTATATTGGTTTAATAAAAAAGTGACCACTTGCAGAAGATAAGGTTATTTTATTATTATTCTTAGAATAATAAGGGTACACAGTCAGTTTGTTCTTTACATGACAATTCCAGTTCAGAAGATGAATTATGCCACAAAACTACTTGTATTTGTTGATCTAAAATTCCTGTAACACAAGCTCGACATGGAACAGGTCTTTCACAGCAAGAAGCCACTTTGCCAAAGCATTGTAGGCCTATAGGGTTCAAAAGAATGTTGCATTAAAGGGAATCGGCTCGGATTGCGCAAGGACTCAAATCCAGAGGAGCATGCATACAGTTTTTACGTTACATTGTTTTCTTCATGTTCGTGCTGGTATCTAAATACATGGAGAGAAGTCTTACAAAGATGATAAAAATGCAACAGGTCTTTAGAACAAAACTTGATCTCATTCCAATGTCTTTTTGAGGCATTTTGAGTGCAAGATGAATGACACTGGATTGTTTTTAGAAAGGGGAGAAAAAAGTTTTAAACCGAGTGCATTTCTTATCTTGCATAAAAGAAAACTCGGAGGTTGAAAATTAAAACGCAATACAAATATACAGAACAAAAAACAAAAAAAACACACCAATGTGGTTATTCAACTTCCTGCTGTCTTACCCACAACAAATGTTGCAAGCAAAAAAACAAGGGGACATATTTCCCAGAAATGAGACAATGACCAAAAAAAAAAAAACCCCTTTCTGAGGTCTCACCTAATTGTGAACGATTAATCTGCTTTGAGCTCAGGGCACAGATGGGACTTATAGTCGTGAGAGCACTGCCCGAGATTACAGAGATGCCACACAAAACCCAATCATGATCACCTGCTTCCTCCAAACATGCTCTTTCCTAATGATTGTATCAGAGTACATTATTTAAAGGATCATAAAAGGCCTGAAATGGGCTGTATGCTTTCAGCTTCTCACTTGTAAGTTACCATTTTGACATGATTTTAAATGGCTAGGCCTAATAAAAAGAAAATATCTTACAGCAAGTGCTTAACATGGCTTACCAACGGCATAGAAGAACAATTAACCATAAAAGGTGGAGGAGCGTTAGAGTTATTTGTAATATTCACAGTTTAATAGGACAGCAGACGCAGCAACAGACATACCTTACGTGCCACAAACAACTTTATAGGCTGGACAGTGCAGCACTGACACTTGGAGAATATAGTGCAAAACCCGTCTAATATTTCTTCATTGTTATAAAGGAGCAGATTGTTGTGGACATTTGCATTATATTTCCTGTCAGCTTAAGAAATCTTCATGTAAAATTGCACAATGAGCATAATGAAACTCGCAAATCCAAACAACCCCAAACTGGGGGAAAAAACGTTTTTGACCGTAACCTCTGCATAAGACATTTAATATACACGCATTACTGTTCACATGTAAAAGGAACAGCAGCATCCTGCAACAAAATTTTTTAGACCTTGGCCCTTGTTTTTTTGTTTTTTTTATACAGACATAGCCATCAAAGTCTTTTATATTAGCTTCTCAGAATAATGATACATACAATAGCAACATTAAATAATTACAATAAAAATAATAATGACCCTGAAATGGACCTCAGTTATGCTACCTGTTAAAAGTTCACAGATCATAATGAAAAAAAAGTGACCGTTCTAACAGCACTTCCACAACACTATTAATGAAGGTTTTCACTGTGCAAATAAAATATACTGACTCGTCATCCCTTCTTCAGTGAAGTTTGCTACTTACCTCTTATTTTTAAATTAATTTTGTAGCGTCACTAACTAAATCTATGCCCCTGCAAGTAGTTATATGCAATCAGTAGTGAATGAATAGGTAGTAAAAAACAAAAAACCTGGCCAAAGAGCTGGGGATAAATGAAGCACAGGTACATGGAGCAGAAGAGGAAAAACGGAAAAAGCTGCAGAACCCATGAGAGTAAGCCATGAGAACTCAGTACAACGACGGTGGATGCTGGGGGACACTGTTAGCATATACGCTTGTATGTGTAGATGTAGCCCTTGCAGTTGGGGCAGGTGTGCGTCACGTCCTTGAGGTCATCAATCAGACACGGGATTAAGCAGCAGCCTAGATCACAGCTGCAGTACAAGAGAAAAAAAACTGTCATTTAGGGGCCAGCAAACGATGGCAACAATTAGCATAGATCTTTCCTCATGGTGCCGCATGGAGCTCAACACAGACATTTCAAGCTGGAGTTTGCCAGCGGTTTTGCAAACAGTTCCATCACAGCAGGGCCTTTGAGCAAGGCCTTTAACCCTTAATGCTCCTGCAGGTGCCTAAATGTCTGCACACTGACCCCTATTTGGCCTTAAGGTGTCTAAGAAAGGAATACAGGATATTTGAAGAGAAAAATAAAACGTAGAAATTTTAATCGTCAATAAAGTTAATCTAGTTCATGGATTACGTCAGAAGATGACTTGAGCTGAATAAGGAAAGGCAAACCCACTGCAAGTAATGCTTTTTTAATCAAATCAAACCACTTACCCCACAAAGAAGCAGAACAGACAGAAGAGAGTGTTCATGAGGCCCACGTCATGGCTAATGCGTGTGATGATGGCCTGCTGGCAGTGTGGGCACACAGTTTGCACTGGTGCTGACTGGAACATCTCACCCTGCAACACAGTAACCGTTGTGGCAGTGCCTGGCGGCCCAATCACTGTGGCTGTGTGTCCCACAGATGGGCCAAAGTGACTGGGCCCAGGAGCAAACTGCCCCGGCATGGGGTGGGGGAAGTGCCCGGGAGGAGGGTAGTAACCAGCTGAAAAACACCACAAGAGAGTAAAACACTTCTTTGAGATTTCAGTCACACGGACTTTTCAACAACAGTACTTAAAACCTAATTGTCCTGGTGAGAATAATTTTTTTTAATGAGTGAATTATTTTGGCATGGCAGTTGAACAGACCTCGTACCACACCGGCACAGATCACAGATAAGTTGAGAGGCAAAAACAGCACGAATTCCAACAACATATTATGAATTGGTCAAAGAGCCTAAAGCCAGGGTGGCATTACCTCGAGCAAGTCACTGCTGGTTGACCCTAGTCTGAAGGTGTTTGGGGCAAGTTAACAGTTGGCACAATAAATTGAGAAGTGTGTGAGGGGCACAGACTTGAATTTCTTGCCTCCCGATCAAGTTTCAGGTCGGTTTGACCGAGTAGGAGAATATTACATTATTCGATTTTTTTTCGACTGGACTCAGGACGCAGTCTAGCAATGCATGTTGGTCAATGGCTCCAATTTGAAGGGATCCTGTCTGTTAAGGCTTACCATAGGCCTATCCGCTACTTGACTGGCTATGATCAAGTTTAGACACGTGTAGACAATATCGAAGAACCTCTGGTATTTGGTGCTGCGTCCGTTTAATATTACAAGAAACAATTCTTACACATGGATCCATAAATATCAAGATAAAGATGTAAAAGCTATTCATACAAAAGGGCTCTTCAGGCCTTCCATTTCCAACCACACTGTGGGAAACTGCTTTTCACATCAGCTGATTTCCTGTTCCCATGCGACACCCTATATTCCCATATACAACCGGTATTATTTACACCACCTAGTGTTCAAAAGGTGCATAACGAACACAACAACGTGCATATGGCTCCAACACGTCAATAACCAATGCAAACAGTAAACACAGGAAGCAGATATAACATCAGACAGGGATTCGCAGTTGCAATAGATCTCCTTAACTGAGGACAAACTAATTTGAGTTGTGGCTGGGACACCAGCGCCTGCAAAATGTACCACAACTGCACAAACAAGAAAAAAAAAGCTGGGTTGTCATAGTCAAAGCCTTGACCCAATCATGTGAGACCTTCATGTTTGTTCTGCTATCGCGGTCTCGGGTATGAAAAAGCAAGTGTGAGTTTGGTGTGTTAAGTCCAGTTTAGCAACAAGTTACATGTTGGGTAATGTGTAATTCCTAGTCGTTAATGTGTGATCTCCAGTTTTATGGTGCGTGTCCCATATAATAAGTCATATAGTGTATCCAATGCCTTAGAAATACAGCACAACCCACTATACAAGTCTTAATATTACCCAGGTCATAGACCACTTAGGTAAATATGCCAATAATTTAATCATTTATGGTACGACAAGTGTTTTGCCCTGCTTTTGAAAAAGGCTGGAGATCGAAACATGCTGAACAATACTCTAGGTAGGTTATCACTACTTTTAGAAGACTCTTAACGAGGTGAGCATCAGTAATGGAAGGCTTACCGTGCGGCTGGGGCATGGGCATAGGACCCTCGCCCGGCACATGTGGGGGCACGAAGCCTGGCTGCATTGTGGCCTCATAAGGTGGAGGACCGTACTCTGGAGGCAGCGGCTGTCCCTGTGGGGGTCCACTCATTACCGGGGCTGATCCTGCTGGGAAAATCATTTAAATGGCATTATGTTGCCTATTAAAATATGTAAATTAAATGATAATCACAATAAATGATCATGTTTCACACCATCTTAAATAGTCTATTGTAGGTTTTGGTTCAACAAGTACCCATACGAAGATATTTCTGCAGTTTTGGTAGTATTAGACAGCACAGTGATGGTCATGGTAGAAATACATTTGAACATGAGAACTGGTTATGCAGTACGGTTCAATGCCGTAACAACATTCTGGTTCCACGTTTTGTTTCTGGGGCTGTATTCACAAAGAATCTTATCTTACCAAAAGGTTCCTAGCTAAGAGTTTCTCTAATTCACTAATTCCACAATCACTGCAATACCCACGCAATCGAAACAAAGCCTTTTTAAAAGCTCATTGCCATTAAATATTTTAAACACATTAACTGTTTCAAATATAACACATTAAGTTGTTAAACGCCGGCAGCAGCTGTTTAGGATTGTTCGTGATTTGATCTTAGTGACATCCTCTGAACTACCCCTTTAAGTTTCCGTAGGTTTAGGACCTGCTTTTAGCGCTAAAAGGCTTTGTGAGTTACTCAGACAGAAAAAATTAGGAGTCTTAAAATTAGGATAAACACGGCCATTAAAAAAAAAAAATTTCTACTAAATCTGCCAGTTAGCACCTACTTTTAGCCTGAAGATTTTTTGTAAATACGAGCCCTGGTCTCCTTGGTTACTCTGTAATTCAGCATAAGAGTACAGCTAATGAAAAAGTGATGAGAATTGAAATCTCTCCTTCACAAATGTGTGGCAGCCTGAAAAAAACCTTCACACGGTGACATTTTGCTTTTTTTTTTTACTAGGCCTATATGAAGTTCTAAAAACGGCAGGCTTTCCTGAACTGAAATTGGTGTCTCTTTTGCACACATGTCAACCTCTAGTCAAGTTCTAGCATTTTAAGATCCGTTCATACCCCCAGAAGTGAAAAGGGAGAAAATTGCATTTAAAGATTCCATTTTAATTTCACTGAAAGACACAGATGCATCGACTTCAATTTAATACGTAAAAAATAAAATATACAAAATGATAAATATGACCATGCAAACTACGTCTATCTTTATACAAGCCTTTACTCATAGTATAGAGAATAATAGGCAATTCAGTCGTCATTCCATGTTTAATAGTAATATCCTTTATTTTATACAAAAGGGCAAATTACATTTATAGGTTACTAGAAAGCATTATATTTACATTACAAAATATTAAGAGTCCTTAATAACTCTATTGTCATTTCTATATTATATCAGAAGTAATTACCCTAACCTGATTTAAAATGATCCTGAGCTGACGCCCTGTGCCTACCCCTATATTTAACCTAATCTACGGATGGAAAAACAACATTAGTGACACTTTATCATAATATTAGAAGTTTATGATGGGAAATGAGTAGGCTAATCCCTTTGATCATCAGCATCATCCACATCCATCTCTCTTAACACCTAGGGTAAATGTCACTCGCAGGCACTTGACAAACACGTCACTCATTGTCACTCTTCACTCGACTGATCACTGTCCACTCTTATATCGGTGGTGAAATAATCATGCATGCATGAGGTCATTCAAGCTTTTTACAACTTTGTCTGCCTCTCTACAGAGCGTAAAAGCGCTTTTCTGCGTTTTGATGACGATGTGACGGCGCGTGTGCATCGCAGACAATTTGACAGCTCTGTTTACAAACTGAATCGATGAGTGACATGTCGTTTCGCTATGGCCCAGATATCCAACGTGATCAAAGCATAAGACATTCAGTGCGTGAGGAAAACACACTGAGCTGGCAAACTAGCAAGGTTTTAAACATCTTCTTTAGGCAGACTGACTGTTTTTACCATTGCAGTTGTTAAACTGGATCCTTATTTACATAACGATCTTTCCAGGCAGATAGCCTTGGCAAGGTTAGACCGTAAACGTTGGCATAACCTACGCTGCGACGTGTCCCCACCACTTTTTGGTATGCCCGGTTTTATCAGTCTCGTCCCCGGCACTTTTCAAAACAAAGTTACGCCCATGAAAGTACATAAAACATTTACACGTCATTTTGGTGAAATGTATTTATGTTTTCTTAAATTAGAGGTGTGAGTGTATATTACAGGTTAAAAGAAAACTCAATCTTGCTCAAAACTCGAAGAATTCAGCCACAGCGACATCCGACGGGTTTTCCCAGATCGCCACACAAATATGTACCCCATGTACAATGTCTAAGGAAAGAAGAAAAGATAAAGAGATGTACCAGAGACTGGAGGTTGTCCATTCTTCTCCTCTATAAGAGGGGCGCTGGGGGCCCCTGGATAGGGAGGAGGAGGGTCGCTGGACATGCTGCTTCTCAGGAAGGGGCCTCAGAATGGAGCACAGTCCACCTGCACGCTTTCTCAAGGTCTCTGAGGAAACATAAACAGTACATGCAGTTCAATCTAATTGGGCGAAAGGCTAAATCCAATTTAACTATTTAACGTGATAGCCTAAATCGCGCTGACAAAACCCACTGGCTATAAGCCAATTCCCACTGAAAGCGTTTCTTGAAGTGTATTTACACCAGTGATGTTGATGATATTAAAAGAATAACTCTTATGTATTGAATGACGGCAGCAGCCCTCTAACTTCTATGCCTTGCCATGTTTTCATACAAACATCCAAAAGTTGAATAACCAGAAAGCTGATGTCTAGTTTTGTTTACAGTAATGCAAGACTGAACCAGTTTAAAAAACAATGGAAAACTACACTACTGGCTAGTTAAATGTGTTTGCCAAATCAACCAAGCTTTGTCTTCTACCAAACACGAGAGAACCTGAAATTGTTCAGAAGAGACGATGCGATAAGACATTGAAAAGCTCACCCTGTGGCTAGTTACAAGCAGTACCTACAGCTCTGGAAGACGCAACAGTAACTTCTGCGAAAAGAAAATGAGATAGTTGTGGAAAGGCCCAGATTCAAAAGAAATGTAGAACATTCAAATGTAAACGTGCGTCACCTGTCCAAGCCATGAGGTGTCTAATTCCAGTCCTAGAGAACCACAGCACTATATATTTCATCATTCATTTATCTGGTTAGAATTCTAACTGGAAGGAGTTAAATAAAGTTAGTTCCTCAACACATTGAAAAGCTGCTACTCAGTCAGCTAATGTTGCTAATAGCTAATCTGCATTATTTTATTTGAACTCTCAGAGGTGTTATAATGACTTTGCAGAACATGCGATACGTTTTTTGTGTGTTTCACTCCTACTGGTAAGTATCATTAACAGTAGGCTAGGTAACCTCCTGTGTCATGCAGGATAACTTACAAATAAAGGCCTTATATACAATGTCTGAAGTTTTGCCTTACGTATGTTATAGTCATAACCATTCTTTCTATTAAAGAATGAAATGTTGTAGCCAGATTGTTTAATTGGTCTGTTATAGGATCTGGTTCCTGCGACTGTGGCAGTGGCACAATGATGGGATTGGGATACGACTGGGATCTGAAATGGTCATGACAATGTATGAAAGTATAGTATTGTTTTGGGCATTGGGAAATAAGGAGTAAATGGGTGATTCTCGTGAAATAGTGATCAGTTCAGATCAGACTTGATCATTTTAAAAGTCATTTTGCTTTTGAACATGAAATGTTAGGTCTGAAATTATAGTGAGTTTTATTATGGAGACTCATTTTGACAGTTTTCCATATTTTTATGAAACATTTTCTAGATAATGTGCGGATAAAATCTCATTACAGCAACAGGAAAATATCGCTTTGTTTATTGTCTATTTAAAAAAATTAAAACCAGATTTTAACAGTTCAAGTGTACATTTACTAAATGCTCCAAGACTGTTAATTTATTAACTGTTAGTTTTGGTCAACATTAAAAACTTCTCTCATTACCAAAACATAAAAGCTTATTTCAAACCATTTCATTGATTTTTTTGGTATTTATCTGTCCAAATTGGTTTGTTTGAATGGTTTATGGTAAACTTTTGTAAGAAGAATCAGAAAAGTCCCATCCCTTCAATTGAAGCACGTGTTCAGACGACACTCGGGTGGATTTGAGCTACTCATCAGAGGCTTGTTTCAGTTAATCAACTTGTAGCCATTGTTCACCTTTTTATAAATACGACTGTGCCTCAGGTTTTCAGCAGAACATTTCATACTAAGTACAAGTAGCATGTGACAGTGGGGAAATATGACATCAGAACTAAGTGAAAGTGTCAGAAGTAAAATAAAAATAAAAGGCTTTTCGAGGCCTTTTTCGATCAGGCGCAGACCAAAAGTGAGCACACCATCAGAAGAGCAACGCATAAAGCTTTGTTCACTGAGAGAGAGAACAGCAACTTCATCACAGATACAGAATGT
>JAOUQW010000019.1:18320665-18331035 GCA_028565825.1 Olivaichthys viedmensis | reverse complement strand
TGTTATGCACCAACACACCAAAGCAAATTCCTTGTATGTGAAAACCTACTTGGCAATAAACCTGATTCTGATTCTGAAACAAAAGCACAATCATAAGCATTAAGGGGAATTAATATTTTTAGTATTTGAAGGAACACTTCCACTCATCGTCTTCAATCAATCAATCAATCAGTCAATCAATCAATCAGCCAATCAATCAATCAATCAATCAATCAGTCAGTCACTCAATCAATCAGTCACTCAATCAATCAATCAATCAGTCAGTCACTCAGTCAGTCAGTCAATCAATCAATCAGTTAGTCAATCAGTCAGTCAGTCAGTCAGTCAATCAATCAATCAGTTAGTCAATCAGTCAGTCAGTCAATCAATCAGTCAATCAATCAATCTGTCAATCAATCAATCAATCAGTTAGTCAATCAGTCAGTCAGTCATTCAATCAATCAATCAATCAGTTAATTAATTAATTAATTAATATCCGAATGATCTGATAGATGTACAAGATCAAAGCAGCAGCTTCTCGCGCCAATAAAACAAGCGCCAGCGGCGTCTAACAACCTGATTGGACGAGGGATCGGAGTGTCACGGTGGCGAAGCCAATCAGACGCGCGCTTGTAACCAGCGACTACTGCCCCGTGTGTTGTTGTTGTTGTGATGATTACCGTTAACAGTGCGCGAGCATAAAACAGTCGCCTCGCTACAAAGTCTTACAATATTATAGTAAAAAACATATTACAATAATTACACTTTAATTTCACTCTTGTGGATGCCGAGGCTTCTGTAACATTTAACAGGTCGCTAAGTATTAGCTACCGACAAGCTAGCTAGCTAGCCGGCTAGTTTGGAAAATTTAGCTTAGCATAGGCAGCTGTGTGTCGTCGGCCGACTGTCGGACCACTTTGATAGTCAGCGTCCGGGTTAAAGGGCGATTTTATCCACGCGGCGTGTTTTTGAACTTTAGTTTAGTTGACGGAAGGCAGGAGAAACTTGTTCTTGGTCTCGGGAACCCGAGGAGCCGCCACCGTTAGCGTGCTAGGCAGTCGTTGAAGCGCAGCGCTGAATCATGGGCGCAGTACTCGGCCGAAGGATCGCCGGGGTGGAGGACATTGACATTCAGGCAAACTCAGCCTACAGGTTTCCACCCAAATCTGGTAAGTTTTTTTTTCTCCATTGGTTTGACAACGATCTAACCCACTAACTAGGCCTCTTAACGTTATTTCAGTGACGACCTGCTGGGGCTCTGGGCTGCTGATCAGAAGGTCGTGGGTTCAAGCTGCCACTGTTGGGCCCTTGAGCAAGGCCCTTAACCCCTCCCTGCTCCAGGGGTCATGTATCATGGCTGACCCTGACCTCTGACTCCAGCTTACCAACATGCTGGGATATGTGAAGAATCAAATTTCAGTGTACTGTACTTGTATATGTGACAATAAAGGAGCTTTCTATTCTATTATATGCTTAGTTACGGTGTTTTATAAAGAGTATATGCTTTTGGATCAGGGACTGTGCCTAACATGTTCCCTAACAGCGTGTTACAGGATGCATACTTGTGTAAGGGTCCTAAAACGATGGCTTGCGTTTCAGACTGAGGTGGTTTGGAGGTGACGGCTCAGGCTAACTTGCTTCTCTCTTTTGCCCAAAGGCAATTATTTTGCCAGCCACTTCTTCATGGGAGGGGAGAAGTTTGACACGCCGCACCCTGAAGGTTACCTATTCGGGGAGAACATGGACCTCAATTTCTTAGGCAACCGTCCGGTGCAGGTACAGAAGAGCAAAGCAACCTTTTTAAAGCGTCAAAGACATGTCATCTTTTCCCCAGAGTGATTTGTGAGTAGTGATTGTAATGTCCCGGTTAATGTCAACACCCAGTTTCCTTATGTGACCCCGGCACCGCACGAGCCAGTGAAGACTCTACGAAGCCTTGTCAACATCAGGAAGGACTCCTTGCGACTTGTCAGGTGTGGAACTTTCGATTTCTACGTGTCACCTTTGAGAGCCCTGTTTTATCAGCCCGTGACCCATGGGGACAAATCAATAGTTATGTCTATACGGCAGAATGGCAACCATATTTATTGTACAACTCTGAGGTTAATCAGCTATTAACGTCATTACAATCTAAACCAGAGAGATTTTTATCACGTTGAAAGAAACATTTATGAAATTTGGATAATTTTTTGCTAATGTAGCTGTAGGTCCGTGACACCTGATGACAAACTCTAATGCATACGTTTACACCCAAGTATAATCCTGTAAATGTATAATCCATTTTGCATTATGTAATACGGGGACATAACCCACTGACTTAAGCGTTTTAGTGTAAAATAAATAAATAAATGTTTTAATGTCATGGGATACCTGTGCAGGGTGATGTGAAATTGTGTAAAATTTATAGGTACAAAGATGATGGCGATACACCCACTGAGGAAGGAGCAAAGCCTAAGTCTTTATATGGAGTGGAGTTCACCTTTGACTCGGATGCCCGAGTGGCCATCACTATCTACTGCCAGGCCTTTGAGGAATTCTCCAATGGAATGGCAATGTAAGAACAGTTTTGTATTATTAAACAGTTTTTCACAGATCCACACAGCAATACATTTTATTTTATGCAAGTTATCACCTTTCAGGGGCCTGTTTTATTGTCAGCCCCAGACACATGGGGACAAATCAATAATTATGTTCGTACTGCAGAATAACAACCAGCTTAATTGATTTCACGCTGAGGTTAATCAGTTATTACCGTCGTTACATTACAGAAGCCAGAAGGTATCTGCGTCAAGTGTTTATCATGTTGAAAGAAACCATGTTGCCGTTACAATGAAATTTGGTCACTTTTTATTGCCCCAGGCAAATTAATCATAGCTATAGGTCCATGAACAACTGGGGGTCATTCAGAGCCTTTAGCAATTTTCCATGGATACACTGCAGGTTTGTAGTGAGAAGGGAAGACAGGATGTGCGTAGTAGGGTTCTGAATGCATGTGAAGCCTTTGCTTAATTAGCTAGTTCTTATTACCTCCAGATTTTTGTTAGACCAGTTGCTTGGCTTTGAAAAACTCACACATTTACCCTCTGCTTTTATATAATGCATAGAGCAGTTATTGAGATTTTCTCACTTGTGTGTCTTGGTAATAATTCCAGTTTATGTTTTGTTTCCTTAAGATAACTAGTCTTCTATTCAATTATATATTTTCTCTCTTAAGTTATAATCCTAAGAGTCCTGCTGTGGTATCTGAAACGGTGCACTACAAGCGTGGCGTGAGCCAGCAGTTCTCCCTACCCGCCTTCAAGATCAATTTTTCTGAATGGAAGGAGGAAGAAGTGAGTACTGGCAAGCCCGCTTAATGATGTCTCTCTCTAAGATGGAAAATCAGTGTGTTAGTTTTAAGCTGGTGCGCGTCAGTGTGTTTGTCTCGTGGATGTCTGCATTTAGAATGAGATGAATCTTTCAGCCGACTACTTTTAACTAATTGAAATGAGCTGATAAAACTTGACAGCAGTTAAAAGATGGATGCACTTGCACTGAAAGATTGTTGAGGGAGGGGGTCGATCCACAATAGGTGCTCTAACAAGAAGCAAATGGGAATCCGAAGTCAGTTTTAACTGATAATTCTAGTGGTATGATTATGGCTGGTAGTCTTTTGGATTATATGTGTGTGTGTATGTATATATATTTATATATAAATATTTTATATTTTTATATTATATATTTTATATTTAATTTTTATATATATATTTATTATTATTTTATTTTTTTATATAACCTTCCACAATGTCTTTTCAGCTGAACTTTGATTTGGACAGAGGTCTTTTTCCTATGGTCATCCAGGCTGTAGTGGATGAAGGAGATGGTATGTGGCAAAGTTGGTCACGTGAGTTAGTTAAGAACCGTTCAATATTGAATTCTGTTACTAAATCATCTGATCCACGTTGTCTGCTGTGTTGTGGCAGTGTGTTAGAAATGACATGTGTGTCACACGCTGGTTGTTGAGGGAGGTTTTCTCTATGCAGATTGCTTGGGACATGCACATGTTCTGTTGGCTGCCTTCGAGAGAGTAAGTGGAGCCAAACATGAGTAAAATGTATACATCCAACCGATCAAATATCAACCGATTCAAAACTTTAAATTGATATTTGTTATTTTATAATAGTAAACATGAATTCGAGAAAATGATTACGTATTAAATTAGGACAACAATTTGTGACCCTGAATATGCTTTCACAAACATGAGGAGTAACACCGTATTTGAGCTGTTGGAAACAAATCTTTGTCTTTTGTCTCCCACTTTGCAGCATGTCGATGGCAGCTTCTCTGTGAAGCCCCTAAAGCAGAAGCAAATTGTGAGTGATCTATTTTTTTTCAAAGAAGACTGAATGGATTATTCATTGCATGATTATTACATTATATTGCCACCTGATATCATTGCTGGTTGTTTACAGGTGGATCGGGTTAGTTACCTGCTTCAGGAGATCTATGGCATTGAAAACAAGAACAACCAAGAGACTAAGGTGAATATAGCCAGCATTTCCAGCAGGGCTGCACAAAATGTAGTTTGTTCATCATTATCACAATATTGGCCTTTGCAGTTCTGATATCGCAGAAGCCTGCAATAACCAAATCAGGACTGAATGTTCTGTGAGCATTCTGACTCTTGAGATTCTAGATAAGTTGTTTGATAAATTGTTTCGCAGGTATTAAGAAGTAAAATTAAAAATTACAGGCTCACCAGTTAGTTTGTTTTAAAATTTAGATGAAAATATCCTATTGCGATTATACTGATGCATATTGCGATATACCTTGCAATAGGCATATCGCAATATGTATCAGTATAATCGCAATAGGATATTTTCATCTAAATTGGATGCTAAGTAAAATCAGTTTTTGTTTACATAGCCACATTTATGTTCTGCCTTCATCATTGTGCCACATGGAAATTCATCTGAACAAACATCCAAAGTCAAACAGAGATTACTATAAACCTGTTTTATACTGCTTTCTATACTCTCCCTAACAGTTGCAGTGTTCTCAACACTACACAGCCTTTTGGTTAACTGCGTTCCAATTGACGTACTATAGCCTCTGTCTAATTCTTTCCTGCAGCCATCTGATGATGAAAACAGTGACAACAGTAACGAGTGTGTGGTGTGTCTGTCAGACCTGCGTGACACACTCATCCTGCCCTGTAGACACCTGTGTCTTTGTAACTCGTGTGCGGACACGCTACGCTACCAGGCCAATAACTGTCCCATCTGCAGACTGCGTATGTACTGGGTTTACTTCTGTTCTGCTTGAGCTCAGTATAAGAACCTGGTTAATAAAACTGTCAAAATGGTGATTTTCAGTGATTGTGCATTTGATATAATTTGTGAAATTGGTGTGTGTGTGTGTGTGTGTGTGTGTGAAGCTTTTCGTGCCCTGCTGCAGATCAGAGCGGTGAGGAAGAAGGCTGGCGCGCTCTCGCCCGTCTCCTTCAGCCCTGTTCTGGCTCAGAGCATGGATCATGATGAGCACTCGGTATGTCTCTTCACCCACTACATTGTTCTTTGATTACATACTCCATTAAGCTGTAGCATTAGAGTAGTCGTATCTAAAATTTCTGCTAATGTTGTTAGTCAGTGTGAACACTTAACCTGTACCCAGATAACACAGTGTGTCTCGGTGTTGTCATTTCCATGTAGCACTTGTTTTTCAGAGAAGTACTTCAAGTACGTTTAGCCCGTATACCGTTAATCAGAGTTGCCTTATTCAGGCTTTGTCTCTGTTTATGTCTTTAGGGCTCTGACTCGGTTCCACCTGGCTTTGAGCCCATCTCCCTGTTGGAGGCTCTTAACGGCCTCACTGCCGTGTCCCCTGGTGTTCCATCAGCCCCTCTTTATGATGACATCAACTTTTCGGGCAGTCTGAGTGGGGACAGCAGGCAGCTGAGCTCTCCTGAGCACTCTGGAGAAAGCGGCGTGCAAAAAGGCAAAGTCAGCAAGTCACCAGACAGGTACAAACCTGCAAGTGCCATTGTTATTTAAAGCAATGCTGCAGCCCAAAATGGTAGTGTTAATTATGACTTAAAGTTTGTTTGAGCCAATTATGCACCATGGGGAATCTCGGGAAGCGTGCGGGATCTGAATCGGCTAGCTGAGCTGTTCTCTGACCTCTCCACAGCACGCTGCGCTCACCTTCATCACCCATTCAGGAAGAGGATGAGGAGAAGCTGTCGGAGATGTCTGACGCGCAGGCCCACACCCTGCTGTCCAGCAGCCCAGCTCCTACCGAGGTCCGCCTCTGTGTCCAAACCACGCTGGTTTCTTTGTTTTATACACTTCCACACACACTTGCTCACTCTCTCACCCTCTCACTCGTAGGACACTGCTGCGGAGGATGCTCCTGACTCCCTGTCTCCAGAAGATGGTGAGTGCCGAGAAACCCTTTGCTTTCAACCCAGAACCCAATAACAATCAAAGCTTTCTCTTCTTATTCTGATATTAATATACTATCTCTATTATTCTACTTTAATTACTGACAATACCAGGGCTATAGTCATAATGTATCTGTTTTGGTTTTGTTGTTGTAGCCCAATTTAAATACATTTTAGCATTACTTCATTTATGCCTAATGAAATATTTTCTGAGCTTATGTGGCTGAGACGGGCAGTAAAACCTTGTTCTGCCATCATCATTGTGCCACAGTGATCACGAACTTTATTGTCATTTCACAGAGTACAAGTACTGAGCCAACGAAATGCAGTTTAACATCTAACCAGAAGTGCAAAGTATTTACATGTCTAGATAAGCAGTGAGGGGTATGTACAGTATGAACATGTGCAGCAGTTACAGTAGGCAATAAAGTATTAGATATGAATACACTACAGGTGAGATGTACAGTATGGGCAGTAGTATAAATATGTATGGGTATGTGAGGGTGTGTGTATATATAGTGCATACCAGTATGCACGTTCTCTAATAGTATTCTCAGCACTACACAACTTTTGGTTAACTGGGCTCTAATTTGAGTACTAAAGCTACGAGTGTGTGGTGTGTCTGTCGGACTCCTCCTGCCCTGTAGACACCTGTGTCTTTGTAACTCGTAGCCCATATTGGTTACATTTTCTTTACCTCAACACACCCATATTAAGTGTGTGTGTGTGTGTGTGTGTGTGTGTCCATGCAGAGGATCGGGTGAACTCTGAGGGTGAGATCATCCCCGACTGTAGCAGCGAGCACAGCAGCCTGACCAAAGCTGAGAGTGACCCACCCGGTGAGTAGCCTTCCTATTCAGCATACATATGGTAAATGTTCTACCTGATGCACTCTTCCTACATGCTTGATTGGCGATCCGTTCATTCCCCCTGTGTGTTTTTCTAGCAGCCACTCTGGCTCTCTTTATCTTGCTTTTTGCCAGCTTTGCAATGTAACCTGTGTGCTGTATTCTCTTTTTCTGTTTCCGTCTTTTGTTTGCTTGCCTTCTCCTTCTTTCTGTGGTTTTGCACTGGGCAGCTCTAGGTCCCGAGTCCTGCTCTATTGGTATGGAAGAGTAACTCTGGTATGTAATCTTTTCTGTCTCTGTTTTCATGTTCTTCTCTGAGCCTTATACAGGCAAAATGAATAGCACACTGCACCTCTGTTCTTGATAAACATGGAAATGTCACTAAATGTTGAGAACCCTGCAATGGCACCATGTTGCGTAAAATGGAAGCTGATTTAAAGGATGGGGTTGGTGCTCTTTCTGTCTCGCAGGCTCATCGGGCTCGATGGAGAGTCTGCTCACTCGGAGCACAAGCTGCTCCAGCCAGCCTCTCCTCTGTCCCATGAGCACGATGCACATGGAGGATGAATAACTGGACCATAATCCCCCTCCTCTTTGTGAGGATTCTCCTACTGACCCTGCCCAATCCTACCCTGCCCTTCTCCCTTAATGGCCTTTTAAAAAGCCCTCTTCTGCAGCCCTATTCACTGAGCCTGGCCATTAACAGTCATTTCACCTCCTATCCAATGTGTAGTTGCATCTCCTTTTGTTTCTTCTGTCCCAAGCTGAATTTTGTTTATTGAATATTTATTAAGAAATGCTGTCAAATCTACCACAGTATAAAACAGGTCTGTAGTTAGGGCAAAAATAGGATTTGTTCATTTCTGTTGCCTGTTCTTAATATGGTAACTTTGAACCAGCAGTGGAGAAATGTTAAAATATTAGGGGGTATAGTATTACAGATGCAACCCTAACCGGATATGATTCAAGTTTAAAGCACAACTTAATATTTGACATTTCTCCAAAAACGTCGTAATAACTCATGAAAACCGTGCTGATGGTAATATGGAGCTATTGAACATATTTATATATGTATGTGTATGATACGGATATGTAACTTGGTGAATTTGATATGAAGTAATGTTTTATAGCAACGTATCTTGATCGTAATTGTTTTCCGTTTGACTGAGCAATGGAGATTCGCAAATTTCTTTCAGAACTGGACCTTGTTTAAGCTGCGTGTTTGTACCACACCGACGGTTGCTTTAAAAAAAAAAAAAAAATCAATTTCATGACCAAATGTATTGCTTCTGTGTATTTGCACCTCCTCTTAAACATGTTCTGTAGAATTAACTTCTCGCACTACATTTTGTGAAGTATAGTCATTCCTTAAAAATGCCGCCGCCTTATGGTAAAGGAGGAACTCTGTTCATCTGGTACGTTTGCGTTGGTGTGCATTAAGCATGGTCGCAAGACATTGTGAATACTGTATACAGCTTTTCTAGCATATCTCAGTCTTTATGTCGCAAGAGATGGAGCAACTCCGTGCAGCCATCATCTAATTAGTTTACCCTCAAGATCTACACATTTCATCACTAATTCCATCTCCTCCAACCCAAAGCACCATAATAAGCAGCGTCCTGCAAATGTTTTGTAAATGTAGCGTTATACATAGGGGTCTATGTGCCTTTGAACAAGAAGTGTTGCTACTTAATAATGCTTTGAGCTATTCTGTTCTTGTGATTTTAAAGAACATGTTTGGAGGCTAGAGATGTGTATTATTTCAGCTTTCAGCATATGACCACGCATTGAAATAAGCTCGAGGCTGGTGTTATCATTTGTATGATTCTAAGAGAGTATTTCTAAAATGAATTATCAGTGTTTTATGATTAATTATACAGCCACTAAATTGGATAATGATGCTAATATTTGTTTGTGTGTGTGTGCGCATGTGAAGGCTATTGAGTGCAGCACTTGTATTCTCAAGAGTGCACTATGAATAGATTTATAATTAACACAATGATGGTTGCTCTGTAAATGCATTATAAAGCGCAGGTATATTTCATATGCAATATTGATTAGTGGCTTTAATAAGATCAAGCGAAGCTCTGCATGATATGTAAATAATAATGATCTAAATAACATGTCTCTCAGCTCTGGAAGATGCTTACTTATCTCTCTTTGATAATGTGCCATTTCAACCTGATGATCCATTGTGCCTTCTTGTACCTCTTTGTAATCTTATTGGCCTGGTATCCAGGATGTTAACATTGAGCTTGAGAACCATGGCTGACTCAGCATTAACATTATGTTGTGTGCAAGTGTGTAGTGTACAGCTGCATGTGAATACCAATAAAATTCTTCAATAATTCAGTTTCTCATGGCAATTTTCATGAATAAAAGCTGTTCAACCCGCTCTGACTGAATCCTAGCTAGATTGAGAAATTAAGAGAGTCGTATATTGTCACAGGAGAACCATGACCAATATAACGTGCATGCACAAACAGCTTGTAACACCAAAAACTCACTACAGCAAATCCTTAATCCACACATAATGAAGAGGATGAAGTAAATTAAGTAGTAAATTAAAATTAAGTACCCAAACAATAAAAGAAAAAGTCATTTTTCTATTAATTAACTATAATATTACTGTTATGTATCCATTTTTATCCCTATGATACAATAATTGGACCATTTCCAGTCTTTTCATGGCTGCCTTGAAAACATGTGCAGCTTATTTTTCCTCAGGACACTAAAAAAAAAACCTCAACTGAGACTTGTAGTGCTGATAAAATACAGGAGAAACAAATGAAGGGATGGTTTCACTCACAAAAGTCAACAAAGCTACTTTTAGTTGTATTGATTTGATGATAAGCTGCAGTTTAGGTTTTACACATGGAGCCTATAAAGAATCATGATGGAATTGCTCGTCTGGATAAAAGAGTGAAGATGAGCTGTGACATTGGGGTGTTTCTGATGTCACTAAGGTCAAAACTCTGTGTAACTGTATGATCATCAAAACATTATGGTTAACATATACAGTGGGGTCCAAAAGGCTGAGAGCATATTGAATATCCAGCAGCATGTTTCACTGTTGTTTTGATCCACTGTGGTATCAATCTCTCTTCTGTTCGTCTCCTTAC
>JAOUQW010000019.1:18305294-18318848 GCA_028565825.1 Olivaichthys viedmensis | reverse complement strand
TTGATGAAATGATTCGAGCTGTGCTTTGCAGCACAGTCGTGAGTCAGCAGCGTGAACAGCAGTGGACTGAGCACACAACCTTGGGGGGGCGACACACAGCCCTTTTACCTGCTTTTTAGGTTGGTCTCTTTTTGGGTAGTTTGTAGTTTCAGCAAACATTTACATTTATTCATTTAGCAGACACTTTTATCCAAAGAGATTTACAATAGAGCTGAGCAGTTGAAGGTTAAGGGCCTTGCTTAAGGGCTCAACAGTGACAGCTTGGCCGTGAACTCAACCTTCTGATCCTCAGAGCTTCCACTGCTGCAATAGCAGAGCCACAATAGTACAGGATCCAAATAGCAGAATTGTTAATTACTTATTTTTAAAATGATTGAAAACTGTTATTTCACATTTGTGAAAATAATTAAACAAGGTATCGATTCTGATTATATGACTAAATGGAGCTTTGGGGTACACTACAGGTCTATATACATAGTATTACTTGAAGGCTAAAATCAATGTTTTCACAATGGTATAATTTTAAGTGCTTCACAATTCATTTATAAATACAAATATTCTACCCTGTTTTGGACCAAATTACTTCATTCAGAGATGTAGATACATATTTTATTTTAGAAAGAGTAAACTGCCTTTCCAAACACTAAGACCAATATTACAGTACAGTAGTGAAAGAAATGATTGCTGTAACATAGTGACCTCTCAAAAACAATGATTGTTTTGTATTTTGAACTAGAATAGCCAGGCTAAAAAAGCCAGGCATCAAAGCGGGTGCTTTTCCATTTAATTAGCTGCTCCTCTAACCCTCTTTGTAATATCGAAATTAGCCCGAGAGCATTTCACGAAAATCTCCTCCCAATCTACTTACCTCTCTGTGCTTTGGTGCAGGACTCCACCAGAAGCTACCCACCCTTTGGCCTAAAATACGCATGTTGGAGGTTCTCCATCTGATTACTCCAACCAATTCAATTATTATGTATAAATATAGTCATTGCCCTGATGCAGTAATGTTAATCATCACTCTTCTCTGTTCTGACACCCAGGTGGTGGAATGAACTTCCCCTGGCTGTCCGAACAGCTGAGTCACTGGCTGTCTTCAAACGAAGACTGAAGACCCACTTCTTCACTAAACATTTCACCAGAAAAAATTTTACAAAAAAAAAATTTGTACTCTGTTTCCTTTGCTGTACTAACTCCTCTCTGACACGGTTTTAGCTTTACGGTATCCCTAGACTATGGCCTTTTATTTTATTTTATTGAATTTCAAACAGAAAACAAACAACAGTCAGTGCACCTCAGTCATATAGTCTCCGGAAGCAAATAAGTATTCCACTCTGTCCCTAACCCTGGAAGTACCCCATATTATTCCTTGGCATAACGTAATGACCCTGGCCTATTTGTACTCGTGTGAGGATATGTTTTTCAATGGAGACTACAAAGCACTTCTGTTGCTCTGTCTGCTAAATGCTGTAAATGTAATCAAAGTCAATATAAGTTTGTTTATCTGTTTGAAATCTTTTGCATGTGTTCAGTCAAGAAATAACATAAAATCCCCTTATTTGTAACGAAACCCTAATTTATATACCGAGTGATGAAAATGTCTTGGAGCAAAAACCTATGGACCAGCTTTCATTACACTAGGATCCTAAGACAAAAAAAAGAAAAAGAAATAGGGATTCTTGCTTACATTAGCCATAATGCAAAGTTACTTTAGCTTGATGTCCAGTGTTTGAGGTTAATCATTTTGCTCAGACTGTTCAACTGTATTAGCGCCAAGGGTACAGCTCACCTGACACCTAAGGCTTCTAAGACTCACGTGCGCTCACGTCTGTCTATCCCTCATTAGAGGACATTATTTTAGGAGATCAGGAGAGGGCATGGTGAGAGAAGTAGGGGTGGAGGAGTGGGTTGGACACAGAAAGAAGGGGGAGGCATTAGAGAAGGAACGGTGAGAGAATGTGAGAGCATCCAAATCACAAGACAGAGAGTCTCACAGGAAGAGTGAGGAAACACAGTGAGTCCATAAAGTAAGGAAGAAAGCTGAGACAGGGAATCAGCGGGGAAGTGTAAGGTCAGAAGTCCTACTGCTTTTGTAGTATATCCTTGTGCAGGTGAACAGAAGAGGTGTATGATAATGACCCAGCAGGTGAGCTCATCTCCCTTCCTGAAGGCTTTTTACCTAAAGATGCCACTAAGTGTGTCCAGTCCTCTTCGCCAGCGACGCCACACGCTTCCCGCCAGTGAGTTCCGCAACCTCACACCACAGGATGCCATCAGCGTGATTGAGATTGAGAGAGAAGGTAAGGTTCAGCAAGTGCAAAGGGCCATTAAACGCTCATCCAGGAAAGTAACAAAAGAAAGTAACGTGTGTTTGCATGTTTGCACTTTAGGTTAGTTGCTGCATCTCTATTTCACATAATACTTAAAAGCCTCCATTCAAACAGACGTAAAAGAGGTTTTAAAAACTGCCATTATTGTTTTATAATTTTGAATGACCTGTTAAAGTTTCACATTCTTTGAAGTTCAGAGGATCTGTAACTTTCTTGGCAGATTTGTTTATACTAATGTTAATATATTATGATCCTGGATCAACAATGACATTAAATAAGCAATGTAACATAATTCCAGAAATATTTTTTGTTGCGCCATTAGAATACTGAGCCTGGCTTGAATAACAAACCTTACAAATACAGAACAGTCTACATCACCTCTCATGTCTTGCTTCGTGGTGTACACAAAAAGGATTGCAGGTGATTTCAAGTGACTGAACTTCCCACCTCATGCCTGTGTGTCTGTCTGTTTCTCTGTACATAGCTTTCATCTCAGTGTCTGGAGAGTGTCCACTCACTCTGGATGAGGTGCTGAGCTTCATAGGTCAATGTCCCCAGCTCTCCATGGGCTGGTTTGAGGAAGGACAGCTGGTGGCGTTCATTATTGGATCTGGCTGGGACAAGGAAAAACTGGCACAAGTAAAGTATACATATCAGTAGACAGTGCTCTTGTATTAACTCTGGTTCTGTATATCAGTGCTTGACCTTCAGAGCTTAAAAACCTGGGCTTTAATATGCCTTATTTTAATCATCAGAAAGGCTCACCTTTTCAAATTTCTTTATGTTAACTTGCTCTTGGCCTAATCAGTGTGTGACTTTAGAAATATCCCTGGAGGTACATGTTCTAACTTTTTCGATTGCTATTAATAAAATTATTTTAAGTGTAAATTGTCTCAGGCCAAACTTTGACCCAAATCTTGACCTAATTCACTGCCATTAAAAGACAATGGCAGGGACTATGGAGGCCATGGGCACAAGTCTGATAATGAATCCGCTCCACACCAATCTCATTCACTTGGGTGAATGTTGTATGTCAGTATATTTTTAACTATAATATATTGTTAGGACAGTATATTATAATATAGAAACATGAAGTAGTTTGATGTTATGCTCCACTCTACAGGCAATGATATAAACTACGTTATTTCCAGGTGTGCTACATTACTTTGATTACTTTGTAAAGGCAATGGTGGCTCAGTGGTTAAGGTTCTAAACTAGTGATCGGAAAGTTGAAATCCCAGCACCACCAGAAAACCACTGTTGGGACCTTGAGCAAGGCCGGACGCTCTGTCACTTTGGATTAAAGTGAAATGAATTAATGGCAAATGAATCAACGTACTTGTTTTAAAGAACAAACCTACCAGGCTAAAATCAGAAAAAAAATTATTTCATGCATTTTTTTGGGTAACATTGTCCACTCGTCTGCTATAATATTAATTAAGTCCCAAACACATACTATTACAACAAAAACAATAATTTTGGATTGTACTTTTCATAACCCAGCATTGTTCTTCAGTCTTTGACTTTAACTGTACCATATGTTTATTTGACTAGGAAGCTCTGATGCTGCATGTGCCCGACACTCCCACTGTACACATACATGTGCTGTCTGTGCACCGGCACTGCCGCCAGCAAGGGAAAGGCTCCATTCTGCTGTGGCGTTACCTGCAGTATCTACGCTGCCTGCCAGGTCTGTGTCGAACCTTGCTTGTGTGCGAGAAGTTTCTTGTGCCCTTCTATGAGAAGGCCGGCTTCAAGGAGAAAGGATCCTCAGCCATCACAGTGGGAGCTCTCCGCTTCAGAGAGATGGAGTACACACTAGCAGGGCTGGCTTATGCACGACGCAAGAGCAACTGCTAAATTTCTATGATCACAGCTGCCAATGGTATGTTTTTAAAGTAAAGGACACCAGATTCTTGCTCATATTTTGGGTCAGCATCACACTGATGAGCACTATTTAAACCAGAGACTGAAATCTGCACAAAATATCATAAATGGCACAAAAATATATGAAGATTAGATGTCTTAATTACGCAATCCATATCACTACCTGTATACATTTTGTTTTAAAAGATTCTGTACACATTGCATTGGCTGCGTATCACATGTAAATATGAATGATTGTATATTGAATACTGGATACTGAGGAGAAAGGCGGCTGTAAAATGAATTTAAAAAAAAAAAAAAAACTTTTTTGTAAATTCCAAGAAAGTGGAACGTAAACTCTGCAATTATTACCACAATACAACTTTGAATATTATATACCGCTTAAAAAAACACAAGTGTGTGAGGAGTTATCATGCTAAACTGTAACTGGCCATCATGATTAGTTTCCTCCTAATTAATCAATTGGTACTCTATAGCCTAGCTTACAGTCTATTCAATAGACTCCTTTGAGATAAATGCTGAGATTTACAATGTGTAAAAACTGCAATAAAATTGTTTTTAATACAAACAAATTTTAAGTCCTAAAGTTAATTTTGTCTGATACTATATTAAATGCATGTAATAATTCTTAGTATATATATATACTGTATATACACACACACACACACACAGTGGGGTCCAAAAGTCTGAGACCACATTGAAAATCTGTGATTTTTATCATTGCCACTGTACGGCACTCTAAAACGCTTTGCTGAAACTGAATCAGTCGTATCCAAAGCACGATCAGGCTGAGACCAAAAGTGAGCTCACCATCAGAAGAGCAACACATAAAGCTTTGTTCAACGAGAGACCCCAATCAGCAAAGGACGGACGAGTTGCAGTCTCTAAAGCACTTCTCAGGAAGGGAAACAAGGTAAAACACTTGGCATAGGCTAAAACATCCATATATATATATATATACACACATACAGTACCAGTCAAAAGTTTGGACACACCTGTTTCCTTCAGTTTTACTATTTTAGAATAATAATAAAGACTTTATTATCATTAACTTTTGACTGGTACTGTATATATCGTCGCTGTCCAATGAAAAGCATGTATCTCCAAAAATCCAATTTTTCAGGAACACGAAAAAACACTTTTTTTAAATAGTTGTAATGTTCTGATGCCCTAATGCAGTGAATGTAAGTAAAAAAAAATTAGCATTTAATATGACAACTGTAAATATTTCTGAAAACCCAAAAGTGTAAACTTCTCTCAATCCCACCAATTTGGTGTGTGTTTAAAACATATATTTTTTAAAAACACTATCAAGGATATGAAATCACCCGTTTAGGGGCGCATAATATTACTTGCACGGCCTTGATTGTATTGTGAGTTTGTTCTTTATTCTTTACATCAAAAACTGTGGGTTGGCCAAAAAGAAACAGACAGACAACTAACTGAAGTGCAGATTGTTTTAAGCTGTATTTTATAACAAGTGAATGAATGGATAGCTAAAACACTACCCTTAATATTTCATCATTACTCCATTTGAAGCAGTACACAAATAAAAGAATAACATTTGAGTGCTTGACATGTAACCAAAATATGGCAGTATTTACCAAGGCACCGATGGTATAGATTGTTTTTCTTTTATGTCCCTGGAATTCTGAGGTTATCTGAACAATGGCAAAGCCTTTGCCTTATTTTGTGTCATGCTAAAATATGAAAGGTACAAAATAATACATCTATTAATATCAATTCTTCTGTTTGTTGTACCAGTGCTTATTCTCTCTCACTGTCCTCAGAAACTGTGATGTACATGAGAGGTGGTTTGGAGCTATCCCCATTTCACAGACAAATGCTTAACAGACAAAATAAAACTCTTTGGAAAAAACTTTAAAAAAAACAATCTCTCAGAGTTCATCCAATTGGTCAAAATTGGTGTTCAAACTTACAGTGAGAGATTAGAATACATATATAACACAAGCATCATCCATGTTCACACAGAAATAATTCTTCATTCCTTTCCAACCCCAAAGCTGGCAACAGCCAATCAAATCCCCTCTCTCCCCCCCAAAGCCCTGCCTCGGCTTCCTCGTGGCTCGGTCAGTGGAGATGGGCGTTCAGGTCATACTTCTCACAAAACTTGTCTGTCAAGGGAATGCAGGTGAGCAGCTCGCACCACTCACACTTGATGGGGTAGACATAAAAGAGCACCACAAAACCGGAGAAGATGCCGAAAAAGAGTGTGAGTGAGACGAGGATCTGGCAGCGCTTGAGGTACATGTCCATGCGGCCGAAGCTGATGTAGGGCAGGAAAGCAAACGACAGAAAGAACCCCGACACAAAGCCGCAGATGTGGGCGAAGTTGTCAATCCAGGGCAACAGGCCAAAGGCGAAGAGGAACAGCACCACACACAGCAGCTTGGCGAATGCCCGCCACGGCTGAGCCAGGATTTGCCAGCTCTGGAAGAGCTCCACAAAGAGGCATGCCAGGATGCCAAACTGAGAGCCTGCTGGACCCACCTGGGCACAGAGGGAGGGAGAGCTGCGTCAGAACTGATATCGAAAAACAACTCACATAATCACACAATTGTCCTTGTTACCTTCACGGTAACATCAGAGGTGAAAGAAAGTCATATGGTAAGCACCTCGGCTCTGTAGGGCAGGAAGATAGCACTGGCCAGGTTACCGGTGATGCCGCTCAGGATGTATATGATGGAGATGCGTAGCCAACCAGCCAACTTCTCCAGATCTCTCAAGATTGTCATCTGAAATAGCACCGAAACCAGGCAGTGCAGAATCCTGGTTTTTACACACACACACACACACAGAGACATGCACCCACACACACACACAAGGAACAGAAGACGAGAATGAGGATCTTTAAGTCTACCCTTAAGTCTGGTGGATCTCTGAATTATGTTTTTTTTTCTCTTCATGGTTATTTTTGACAAATGCATGCCTGGAAGCTAGATAATGAATGTTTACAGTGTGCAGTTTCCCATCCTAGTCAGTGTTTCATTCCAAATATGCTACAAATTTGTGTCACGGTCCAGTGACTTAATGACTACGCTATATGTAATGATATGAGTAGCGTTCCTAAGATGTCATGCCTCCTTTAACCACTAATCTCATCACTCGGTGCATTGATCACGTGATTCAGTTTACTCTGAGAACACAGTCAGCTGCGTCATATTGTAAATGTTCATTGCTATAACAAAAAGCATTATGTTATTGTTATGGCCAAATGTACTTTCATTCTGAGCATGCCAAACATACAAAGTCTAAAATGGCTTAGCAGAGGCGCGTGCAGGAGAGTTAATCTATGGAGCATGCTTAAGAAAGGGAAATATCTGAGCAGGAGAGCTCTAGGCCCAGCAAGTAAGCACTTTCTTTAATTACTGTCCAGGCTCAGAACACTGCATCTCTTCAAAGAATTAAGAGTCAGCTGTTTCTCAAAACAGATTAGCCAAACATGTTCCCATGTGTCAGCTTCTTAGATATTACTGTCTATCAATATGTAAAACAGATTGCCAAAGGTGAAGTTCAATTGAAAAAATAACTCTTTCATTTCACCTGGTTACCCTCCAGGTCAGAATAAGCTAAGCCAAGTTTAATATGTTTAACAATATCGTAAAACTATCACAAAAAGGGATGCATGCAATTAAATGCATGCAGGATGGTCATATGAAAGCGAATCTCTGCTATGTCTTAAATCCTTCTGGCGCTATTGTTAGTTAGGATAAGATGGCAAAACTAATCATAAGGAAACAACAGGCTTTTACCAAAAGACTGAAAACTAAAACAGTAACTAAATTAAAACTTTTCACAAAATTAAAAAACAAAACTATTTATGCACTCTTAAACCGAAACTGATAACCAAATAAACAAAACCTGTAATAACTGTGACCTGTGATATAATATGAATATGTATTTATTAATCAATGAGCCAAGCACATAAAGTTTTATGTGGAAAAAATATGTTTTACCGTTTAGTCATTCTTATTTTATTTTTTACATTTAATACGATTTTTTTTAATGGGTCATTTTTGCCTGAACACAGCATAAGGGTTCAAATATAGGCTTTCAATGCAATACACTCAAGTTAAAGTCCAGTACAAATAGAGCTAAAAGCACATGGGTACATGAGTAATAATAATAATAATAATCTTTATTTATATAGCACTTTTCATTTTGAGTTCAAAATCTCAACGTGCCTTATATATAAAAGATTAGAAGGTCAAAACAAAGTATTTATGATACTTTGTTGAAGTAATGCTTCAATAGTGCCCAATGGCTACAGCATATATCTGATGCTAGTTTAAATAAATATTTTTTTTAATGGGTAATAGAGTGCATATGCACAGTCCAGTGAGGGCCCGAAAGTAAACTTACCCGGCATGTAAAAAAAGAGACAGCCATAGCCGGTAGAACTGGTCAGGTTTCTCTGGGTTCAGGAAGGGCAGCAGGCCACAAACATCATCCATACAGTGCACCTGGTGTTGGAGAGAGAGAGAACACTGTTGTAGTCCTAAAGTCAGACTATCGGACTAATATTAAAGAAATAGGAAGTAACCCACAAAAGATCCTTTATGACTGACAGAAAATCTCAGGCAGAAATATTGGCAATATGCACTTAAACACTTCATCTGGCTATTTTTCACCTGCCAGTACAGTCTCAGCGTGACAATCTGAACAACACAGTGAGCTGGTACAGATGTCAGACCAAAAGGGGATTTTGCCAAACCCAGACCAGATTAACACGGCCACCTTCACAGCGATAACAGATCACTTAGTCTGTGGCAGAATTCTATGTCAGAAGCAAGTAACATAATCACTCTAATTAGCCTAGTAGTAAAGGAGACATGAGGACAGGAGAGAAGGGTTCAGAGCGCTAAGGTGTCTCAGTGAAGAGCTTGTACAGGCTGCTGTTATTTTCCTTGGTTTGGTATGCTTAATGTCCATGCTAAATTTACCTTTTTTTAAGTCTTAATGTTAAAATATAATTAAAAATCTGATTAGGATCAAATTCTGTAGCCTACCATGCACTATCTACAAAGATGATAGTGCATGGTATTTAGATGTGATGTTTTAGTTATCTAAGTACTAGTCAAAGGTTTATGTAAACACCCTGCAAACAATTTTTCTTTTCAGAATTGACAACGTTTTATGTCCTATAACATTTATTAAATATTTGAACTAAAATGTTACACTATTTAAAACAATAGTGTAATAATAATAACGCCTCCACCTGCTACATAATCAAACAATAATTAATAGTTAATAATAATTAATAATGAATACTTAAGAGTTTCTAAATGTTGGGTTCTTTGAAATAACCACCCTTTGGCTTAGCTTCAAACATGAGTTATACAGTTAACACAGTTTCAGCAGGCAGTGTGACTTTGTCTTTCCAAGCCCCCTTTTGCATCGGGTGACCAGTTCAGTCAAATTTACATGATATTTCTTTTGCAATTTTAGTCACAAAGTCATTATGGACAAGTTTATGCAGTTTAAAGCACAGGCAAAAATGTATCAATGCCACATGGAGCAGTTGCTTACTTGGGAACACAGTGTTGCCTCTTCGTGGAAATAACCTTTCATGAAGTTACAGTACTCCCTCGATGTAATCTCACACCTGCATAGAGTGAACAGGAAGTGAGAGTGTCAAAAAGAACTTTATCACAATCACATTGAGCTTGCTTTCACAGTTTTATATATATCACACTAAATGGCAAATGACAGTGTGTATTTATGCAGGTATGGTATATAGGAGCGTGTCTGTGAGTGTGTTTGGTTGATCTTACCTCCCTTTAGTTCCAATACAGCAGGGCCGGCCAGTGATTGTACAGTCGATATGGGGCAGGTTTGTGTGATTCCCTGTGTTATACCTGGTGCAGATCTACAACAAACATCACAGAGCTTTATAATCCCCTGACACTCTAAACCCCCTTAATTTCATCATCTACACTAAACACCACACAGGCCTATAAGCCAGTGACATTCTAAAACACATTAATTTTAGAGCTACAACAAACACCGCATTGGCCCATAACCAAATGACACTCTAAAACCCCTCAATTACAGACCTACATCAAACACTTAGTGGCTTGTAACCCACTGTCACTAAGCCATTACATCAGCTCTGCTGTAACACTTACTGGCCACTTGGTGATGTCATCAGGCCATTCGTGAGGTGCTACAGAGGCTGGCTCCAGACAGATCCTGCACAAAGCCCAACATAATCATCCAGAACATGTGTACCGCAGTGTGTAAATTATAGGGTGGCAAGCATTTGTAGAGACAGACGCTTATCTCACCTGGGGTCCTGATGGCAAACAGAGCCGTATTGACGGGGTCTGCCATCCAGCTGTGGAGCGCTGGGATGCTGCGGCCACTTCACCCACTCAGCCAGCGTGCTCTAAGAAAAAGAAAGAGAGATAAGGTGGGCCTGAATCACCAACTAGTTTATTATGTGTAACACAGAATATAGAATAATCGATTATTTGCCTGCTGTGTCATAAAGCTGTTGTATTCCATACAAATGTAACCCTCTGCTTTCTTCACAGTAATTCATTACTATCTATCTCAATTTATTCCCACCCAGTTTTAGAGCTATTTGTTATCCCTGAAAGTAAGTCTGAAAGAAATGGGATCTCACTGAGCACTCCTCCTCAGACGTCTGCAGGCAGCCCGAGCGGTCGTTGCGCACACAGCAGGCCGAGTTGCGCTCAATTTCGCGTTTCTGCTTGATCTGATGGTGCACCTCCTGGTCTTGTCGCATACAGGGTGAGAATTTGGCTCCCAGATGGATCAGCGCCTCCTGGTGGTGTGAAGGTGAAGAGTGAGGACAAAAACTCAAAAACAACCCGAATTAAATTCTTACATAACTAAATTATTATCACATATTATACATTTATGGCATAGATATTAAATCATTATTATAGAGTTGAAAGCTATTCTTGCTATTGGTTATTACTTAACTTATGAAACAACCAAAGCTTAATGATTAACGTTTGATTGTGAAATGACAGTCAACATACCGAACTTGGTCCAATCCAAAAGTTCTCTTGCTGCACAAACTTGACATTCTCATAGACACCTTTGTTTCTTAAAACCTTAGCAAACAAATTAAGAACAACGTCGTAATTTTGCACCATAATGTCATAATTGTGGCCAGAAATCAAAATTTTGGAACTTTGAGAACAAGGCTGCACTCACAGAATCAACAGTCTCATGCTGGGAGAAGCCCACGGGTGCTATGCCATAAATACATACAGCCAGAATAGTGATGAGTAGGTGGACAAATGTGATCCAGTAGGTAAAGAAAGGCCTGTAAAACAACCCAGTTTCAGCCTATATTTGCTACCAAAGAGTAGTGAAAGATTTGTTTGAAGTTGTCATATTACGTGCCCTCAAATCACAGTACAAGTCAAAAGCATATGAAGCTACTTGAAGAAACTAAATCAGTGTCATAGAGTCATGGTGAAGACCTGAACAGAATGGCTTACCTGTGATCGTCCATGTCCTCTATCTGCCTTTTCACATAGCTGTCAATGCGTTTGCGGTACGTTCGATTGGTCAGCTTGCCCACTATGCCGAGCCCATACGGCCTTTTCTCCCGTGAAAAGAGCTTCTTGACAGGCACAGCAATCCGCTGTCCTCGCCGCTGCCCACTTACACTGACCACTTCCTGTTTCAGCCGGACTTTGGGTGGCACAGGGGTTCCCTCTTTGGCCTTTCTCCAGCCTCTTTCTAGAGGTCTATCACAGCACGCATATACATGATTACATGACTCAAACTACCATAAAGTCAATGGTCCTCCAAAGGCCTGAGTGATAAAGTGATTCATAATTGTGCTTGTTATTGTAATTTGAATCATTCGATCCATGGTTTGTTTAATTGAACACCAAGCTCAATATCAGTGGGTGCAGACTCACAGCATCAGATGACTCTTCTCCAGTTCGCTTTTGTCCAGTGCGCTGCCCGTCAACTCTGATTCGTCCAGCTGCTTGCTGTCCACGTCCTTGGTGGTAGAGTCGGAGGGAGACTCGAACACCTCATCGTGAAACGTTGACATTTCCTCCTGCATCAGCCCGTCCTGAGCAAAAAAAGAAAGCCAATAATAGTTTAAAATGTCAAAAAATTGTTTGTGATACTAAATATACTTAATATGTCACTTAATACGCATTTATCAAGGGTAGATTCAGGAAATAGATTCTTCATAGTTAAATGCTACAAAAAGTGATCGGAACTCAAACCAGTCAGAAGAAATTCAGAAATCTTTCAACTGAAAAGACCAAAATCGTTCTTTCTTTTATAGTCAATAGTAAATGCACCAACAAAAGCTATAAATAAGAGTATGAAGCTAATCATGAAAACAACATTGACTGGGGCTTTAATGATGGCTTACTCTGGCGAAGAAGGACGTGTCCAGCTCATCAGGAAAGTCCACTACGTCCTCCTCAATAAAGCTGGCCGGGGTGAAGCTGCGTCTGTGAGCCCGCCGCAGGGTGCTTTCTTTAAAAGAACGTCCCTGAAAAACCATAATTACATGCAGGTGATCAGTCCTCCTGAAAACCAGTGAGAATTTGGTGTGCTGGTGTAAGGAGTTAAAGTAAATCACTCAGAGAAAACAGAAGAATATAAAATATGAAAAACAAAAGTACATTGCTTAGTTTTAAATGAGCTATTATCAGCTATATTAAAATCATACTTTTGTTTCATATGAAACTTTTCTCATTTTAGCCAGTTATGATTTTATATAAAGTATTCGACTTTATGTCTGTAGTAGCCAGGTCTTTTAATGATAACAACACAGAGACTGACAATAGGTGACGATGAGTAATACCAGAATTGCCTTCTCTAAGTTTGGTCCTAAAAGATTTTCTTTGCTTATTTAGATTGCATTTTTACAATTGCCAAAATGATTTGTTGCTGGGTATACTGTCCATTTAAAAAATCATATGATTTCATAAAAATAAATGTTAAGAAAAAAGCAAAACTAAAATTTATCATGAAAATATTTGCAAATGCAGTGCAATATTTTTGTCATAATCAAACAAATCTTAACACTAACCTCCTCTGTCACAACAGGGTGGTTAATAAAAACGGATTGATCAATTGCTGATGCTATTATCATTTCCAGACAACATCAATATTGTCAATTTCTATTAAAGTGCACCACAGTCCTTATAAAAGAGAGACAGTTTCTTCCCTCAGGCCATAAGACTGAAGACTGCACTAGACGGACATTAAATTGCACAGTGCACATCAGAATCAGAATCACTTTATTGGCCAGGTACATGACTTGTACTAGGAATTTGACTTGGTAAACAATGGTGCCTAC
>JAOUQW010000019.1:18286661-18299364 GCA_028565825.1 Olivaichthys viedmensis | reverse complement strand
GTTGTGTGTGAAAATCCCAGGAGATCAGCAGTTTTAGAAATACTCAAACCAGCTCGTCTGCACCAACAATCATGCCATGGTCAAAATCCCTGAGATCAAATTTTTTCCCCATTCTGATGGTTGATGTGAACATGAAGCTGCTGCTCGTATCTGCATGATTTTATGCATTGTGCTGCTGCCACAGGATTGGCTAATTAGATAATTGCATGAATGAGAAGGTGTACAGGTTCCTAATAAAGTGCTCGGTGAGTGTGTGTATATATATATCTATCTTTATATTACTCTGTAATCTCCATATATCACTACACTACTATGTACCAGAATTACACACTCATACCCATTGTCCTACACCATACCTGCACAGTGCAATATACAGTTCTACTATTTATTTATTTTTATTATGCAACATATTTCTTGTATTCTTACTTTTTCTTCCTACCTCTATTCTTATCTTTATGCTATTTTATTTTATTGTAACTGACTGCTTTGTTGTTGGAGCGCTGCAACATAAGAATTTCACTCGCCTTTTATACTTTTTAGCCCTGTGTAAACTGTGATGTGAAAATAAAATCTAAATCTATTTTTCATTTTGCACATTTTAATCTAACTCTTAATCTAATCTTAATAATGAATCAATTTCCTACTCAAAAGCTGGCGCTTTATACTGCTGCTCTTAGTATCACAAAGTATTATATTGCCTCTGCAGTGAATTCATATCCTCTGCATTCATTTCATTCAACTGGTCTTGTGAGTTCACCTTGACAAGGGCAGCCGCTGCCCTGAAGCTCATCTTGGCCACGGACTCACGCTTGCGTCGGCGCGGTATCCGGTTGACGCCGGATCGGGAGCTGGTGAAGGAGCAAAGAGAGGCGGCACCAGGTGTAATGGGTGTATGGGGCACACTGTAGCCGTCCACCTCTTCCACCATGCGGAAGGCCCGACCACGCGCCAGTGGGTCCACAATCTGAGCAGAACGAAACATAAGGTCAACATTAAGTTAATCCTGTGCAAAACAGGTGCATTGAACATTCTTCAGGAACAGATCCATCACCAAACACAAGTTATCAGCAGGAAATGGAAAAATATCCAGAAATCATGTTCAAATACACACATTGACACTGATATTTCTATATAATCCATGCATAGAAAGTGTACCTTTGGTATCCCATGCTGGGATGTAGGTACATATAGAGGCGGTGGCGTCTCTGTACTGGTCAAAGAGATGTTGTCCTGGCTGGGAAGTTCCATCTCCCGGATTACCTGAGGCTTCAGCTTACCGTAGCGCAGGCTACAGTGGCGAAGGCTCTTCCTCTGCCATTTCTGTGTGGCGTCGCCATCCTTGCTAACCCCAAACCAGTCTGCTGTGCCCCTGGCAGCAAAGAAAACACTCCCTTCAGGCTCATCTCACTGATTTGAGGACACGCAGAGGTCCATTCACTCACACAAGCTTTTTCTCATCCCATTGTGCTCCAGACATTTGGTTTTGCTGGTCAGTTTAAGCTCTCTGCTACAGCAAGTGAAAGCCTGGCAGAGGTGAAGGAGAAGGAAAGTGCTCTCCAGGACTGTAAGCTTTGAGAGAAAGTCTGGAAAATTCAGTGAACTAATAAAGGCATATTCCAAGAAAAATAATAAAGAACAGTGTGGAAGATCATCAGGTGCTTTGAAGAAAAAAAAAAAGGACTTGCCCAGACATGCCTCAGGACATGATCCCGTTTAGTAGTGGGGCCCGCTCTCATTCAAGTACATGACACATAAACACACACACAGAAGGCTCTGCTACCCCACCCCTCACTACTGCTGCTTGGCTGTATGCCACTGTCCAGCAAAGGCAAACATCTGATTCATCTTGACTCAATTTCCCTCACTGATAACAACCCACGCAAAGGTGTAACTGAGATATGATTCTGCTCTGGTTCTCACAGCGTCCTATTAGATGACCATTTTCATGTGCGCACACAAATAGTTCACTTAACGATTCAGAAGTAACTGTACACTGCCTAAAAGCCTCTAATGCATATAATGCATATAATAACAAAACACAACAATACTCAGATCAAAGTGAAATACATGGCTTGCAATGGAATGTTCTCCCAGGGGGAATAATAAGAGCCCATGGAATAATAAGTCCACTATGTACAATACGTTTACCAAAACAATGATAAATAATTCTAAATGATGTTAAAAATAATCCCCACCTATGAGTTCAACTTAGTGTATGAACCCTACTGGAAATTGTGAATACAGTAGGGTATGTGTTACCCTGAGTTTGTGTATATGAGTGTGGCTCTCCATGGCCTTGGCACATGTGATGAGTTGACACACTTATCAGCACCTATAAATAGCTCAGCTCTCAGTAGAACACCTGGAACCATGCAGAACGAGGAAAAGGCTAATCTAATATCTCTCTCTGATATGAGCTGCACTACTTTGGTAGCCCAAACCCCTTAAAACTGCATTTTACTGTATTTCATCTTTGAGGGGAAAAAACTAAACAAAAACAAAGCCAGCCGGAGTCAAGCAGTGGGAAAAAGAACAAGCAGTTTCGAGATATGAGAAAACATTGCAAAGAATGCAGTTTCCAATCTCTTGCTGAACAGCAATCTCAAGCTGTGATATTATGTCTAAATCAGTGTGAAAGAATGGTGACAATGAGCTACGTCAAACACCAATTTTGGCTGAGGCAACCTGAGTGAGCTCACCTGTGCGATTACAACAAGAAGTAGATAATAAGTCACTAGCAAAAGCCTGGGGATTGGAATTATTTCAGGCATGTTAACTACTGTTCAGAGAAATGTGTGTGAAATTTGTGTTGTCCCATAAAATCCTCTCTGAGCTCCATCCAGGCATGTAAAATCCAACTCTACATTGCCACAATGTGACTTGGTCAGGGGAGAGTGCAGTGATGTGTGTGTTACTGGGTCACGACTGCATGCTGTGTTGCACTGGCTAGCCCGGGTCTATACAGAGGAAGAGGAGTGTGTGCTCCTCAGGTTTGCTTGATGTGTGTACCTGATCAGGGTTCTGGAGAGGGACTGGTGCTTCCTCAAACTACGACGCGCAGCACGGTGACCCTTAATGGGCACTGTGTTAATCCGCTCAAAGTGGACCTTCCTGCTGCTGTTCACGAGGCGCAGGGAGAGGAGGGAAGTATGAGGAAGAGGAGGCAAGAACAGCAAGGAGAGTAAGAGACAAAAAGAGGAAAGGAAAAGGAGCATGAGAACAGCTGGAAGAAAGAGCAAGAAAGCCAGACAGATTAGCGCAAGCTGAGACAGTTAATAAATCCAGTCTAAGGAGTTCTGATTATGCAGCACACATAATTGCACACAGCAGGGTTAATGAAGAGTTAAAGCATGGGTGTTGTGTATGACTGACAAAGATCTCACACAAAATACACTTACATATACACAACACACCACAAATGCATACGTACACTTACACATACATTTGCACACACAAACCCGAACAACATTTCGCATAGCTCACTGCCAACACATTAACACTCAAGACACTCGTTGGTGAAGTTGCTGTCTAATATTTGACCATCTGTTCTCCACAGAATTAAAGTTGGAGCCAAGAAGACATGAAGAATCTGATCTCGTCCACAATAAGCCATCACATGCACATGCCCATTGCAAAACAACACAATCCTAGCAAACATAATATACAAGAAAGCCTAACAACAAGAATTTGTGACTCAAAACTCCCATGGTGCAACATTCACTAACATGGTTATTAGGAGACTAGGCTAGCAGGCAGAGCGGGATCATAACCAGGCACACAACATGTCATTTAAACAGGAAAACAACACTGTGCTTATTAGCCAAGTACTTCTTCTTAGTTCTGCTTTACCTTCAATATAGTGTTCTCCTGCTTTTGGTAAGTTATGATAAACTGGCAATAACTTGATGCTTTATAATAGCATGTCACAGAGGGCAAGAGCAAATAAAGGCTCTTCTTACCTTTTTATAGTCTGTGTGATTGAGGTCTGGTGCTGCAGTGGAGGTCGTCGGAGGTCCAAAAAGTCACGTGGTGGGGATGCAAGATGGGATGTTTCTACAGGCATGCTCACGCTGCGGAGAAACCCCTGCCTCTTAACAGGCTGTGACAAGGATGAAAAAAAGAGAGTGTGACAATGAAAATGATTGTTATTTTGCTTTTGTTCATGTTAACTGCTTTGGCAATAATGTTACTTTTAACATGTATGCTAATAAGGAATTTAATTCAAAAGGAGAGCGAAAGAGAAAGGGGGAAGGAGAGAGTCTCTTATGCCTGGACAAAGGTGGGTGGTTCGTCTAAAGATGTCTGCGCAGCAGGAATGGTCAATTTGAGCCATGGGGGCTTCTTTCTCTGCAAGCTGCTGGTGCTGTCTCGCCTGGGTTCAGCCATGCTGCCTGCCTCTTCACACACCTGCCAGCTACAGAGAGAGCGAGAGAGAAGAAAATGAATGCATGCATTGCCCAATTTAACTGTTACATTCTACTTAACATTTTAAAACCCGAGTCACGGTTTGCACCACAAGATGGCACTCTAAAATCACATCACCATGTAATCCAACCCTGAGCTGGACCTCATCATTACAGAAGAAACGGCTGGATTAACGGCTGGCAAATTAAGAACAGTCCCCCAGATGTTTGTATTCAAATTCAAATGACCAATTAACATTTATTCTGTGTCTTTTGTTCATTTGTTCATCTACTGTCAGCAGATGAAACCTAAACAGTTTAGCTGCAATTAACTCCCTCTGGTAGTGCTTTTTTTTTTTATCCTAGTTGTGCGGTGGACTTTGTGGGTGACCATCATTAGTGCATCTTACCCACTGTGCTCTCATAAGAAGGATACTGATGCAAGGAGAAAATAAGCCAAGCTATCAAAACCTCACTAACAGGAAACTGCATCTTTTTCTCCAGTTTCCTTTCCTTTCGCTTTACACATGTTCAGCAGAGCTCATAACTGCATTAGGTAGACCTAAATCCTTGTAGGAGCTATTGCCTACACACAAAATCATACTTCTTGTGGTAAGGCAACACAAGAGTGTTTCAAGAGAACCAGGTGAGGACCAGAGGCAGCATGAGGAGGCCCATTAGCAAGAAAACAGCCAGTAACTACCGCACAAAAGAAGCAGTTAACTTTGGAAAAAGCACAGTAAAAGTTATCCTCTGTCCTGTGCTCATACAATTCAAGCAGGTCTGCACTCAGTCAGAGCTGAGAGCCAGCACAGAGACAACCATACAAGATTATCCATACATACTGTCATATCAGGGAGTGTACCACATCTGGTTTAGGTTACACTGAACACAACACGGCTTTATCACAACACAGGGCACTTTTTTTAGCACTACGGATATGAGAAATCCCATGAAGCCCTGCTGGTAATGGAGGTTGTACACAAAAATATGTCTAAAAGTTTGAACTCTTGGGAAAAATTTGCTTTACTTGCTTTAGACTAGTCAGTGGGTGGTCTAAAGAATGTTTCTGAAGCTAGACATGCTCAGTTTCATGAAACTAAAATAAAGGAAGTTTATTATTATAAACTACAGAATAAATCTTGGCTTAATTAATTCTCATTAAGACAAGTATGTAAGTATGTTAAAAACCTACTGGCTAAGTCGAGCAATAAACTTAGCCCCTTGCTGGTTTTATACACTTGGGAGTAAAATTACGTTGGTGAAACACTAACTGCCCTTAAAGTTCTCAGCAGTTCAATCCAGAACACACTGCTTAAGGTGCAAGATGATAGAACCAAAAGTAGAGAAGATCCTGGTAGCTCAATCCAGTCATGAGAATCTACTTGTCAGGCAGACGGGAATGCAGACTGATACCATTGTCGGCCTTTCCGACTGTATGCGGGCTGTGATGAGTGTGTAGGTAGTCACAGGAAGGCAGACAAAAGCAAAGGAAAGCCAAACTCAAATTTTTCAAATGCTAGCATTAGCTCATGTTACTGCTTTCTGAGACCAAATCTCCAGTGCTATGACAGGAGAGATTTAAGACAACCTGAAATCAAAACTGATTTTTTTTTGTGCACAATTCATCAGTATCAATCACTTAAAAGACAAAGTTCTTGTTTTCTGTAATCTTCCATCAAAGGGCAATGACATTTGCATGACTCTAAACGTCTTATGATTTTTGATTGTTTCACCTCCCCCTCCCCCCACCCCCAGCTATCATAAAGCAAAAACGCAGAGCCTGTTTCACTTGGAAATACGTCACGTTCCGGATGAAAAATGTGTTACAATTTCCGTTTCATGTTGTGTGTAAGGGAAACACATTCTTCCAGTATTTGCCAGGGTGCATTTCTTCCACCCAATGACCACTCACCAGAACATCCCTTACGCCAGCTCTTACTCAGATGCTGTGGCTGTTATCATGGAACCTGAGTGTAACAGAGAGATGTTGAGCTTGCTTGACGTAAAGGCCAGGAGACCGAGTCCCATCCTGCGACAGACCAATAAAAAAGATGCGAATGCCTTCTTTCTGTTACCTGAGTGGAAACAGACCACCAGCACTGTTTGTCCACGACCCCTTCTCCATCACTCATCTAATTACATTCCCCATTAAATCAAAACCGGTAGGCTCTTACTGGGATTTTCCTGATGCACAGCTGGATGAGATGAGATGTTAGCCTGAGATCCGCAAATTGCATTGTGGAATGAAGGCCTAATTGTCCTCCACAGCTGTGCAATTTGATTCCCGCTGTTGCAGCAGGGACTTCTCCCTGACAGTTAATATTCCATTCCTGCACAATCCTTCTCGCCTGGACTGAATTTACAGCCCTGCCCTTGGGCTAGTCGCAGTGATAAGTGACGTTTCAGTGCTTCTAGCCAAAGTTCCTGTAACTTTCCACTGTCATATCGAGCATCAGTCTATCACAGCACCATCTTCTCCAATCAAAACTACTGTTGGCTCTTCTGGGACTAATACAGTGATGTTTGGCCAAAAGTAGGACGCACACTCCCTAGGCGACTAAGGCTGAAACTTGGAAATCTAACTCTAACTTTTTATGAGAGGAGATGATCTTCTTCTGGCACAAACATAGCAGCTGCCCATTGGCAGGCCAGCAGCTGGTGTCTCACACAGCAAGGCAGCTGGATACAGCAGACCACCACTGGGGTATGACGGCACCTAGGGAAATCATAAATCATTCTCCCTTATACCTGAATTAATACATTTGTGTATGTTGTAGGATAATACTTGAATGTCTGAGGCACCATATTCAGGGCTTGGAGGAGGATATCCTTGAACAGCACAGACAGCCTTGTAGAAGGGAAAAGTAGATTGATTTTGATGCAAGACGCCCACCCTATCTGGTCTGCGACTTTGAAGGTTTGGCTCAAGATTTATGTTTGCACACAAAAAAAAGAGAAATTGCCCCACTGAAGTACCGGATCCAGATATGTAATAGCTTGGAAAGGTCACCTGTACCATAATTTATGCCATGTGTAGAATGTATTAGATATAATGCATTCTTTGTGCCAGCAGTAAGGAAATCCAAGAGGAATGTCAAGCGAACTTGCTGCATTCCAATTTATGCTTGGAGGGAACTATTCGTGTCTTTACTATCTGCCCAGCATGACTGCAAAATAACTAAGCATCTAGTGTTCTGAAAACAAACCTGGATTAATCTATGGCCTTGGAAACATTTGTTTTGACTCTCAAGATTAAGATCTGGCAAGATCTTAGTGACATGCTTAATGTGATTAGCTTCCTGCACTCGCACTTCCCCAAACTAATGCCTGCTGCTTAATTATCCTTCCTGCTCTGAAATCAGATCTATTTTAAAAAAATCCATTCATTCAAAAGAGAAAACACAAATGAATACACTGTCATTTGGTAATGAGTAATTGTTTGACTATTTAACCTTTAATTTACCAGGGAATCCCAATGATAACTTTATATCCCTGGCAGAGGAGGAATGGTCAGAAATGATTATAGAGGAACTGATAACACAGACTGCAACTACGATTTCTGTTAGACTTAAAAGCAGTTGATTAGGGGGTGCAAAATAATATTATATATCTCAAAATGTTTGGGATAATTGGTCAATAAGAGCCAATTAGCTAATTGTAGCTAATAGTAATCACAATTTAAATACGATTAACTGTGCAGCCCTACTCTGACTGATGTTTTCAGAGTACTAATGGTCTTAACTCAGCTTTAATTCAAACCGTAAGACTGCAGGCACAACATCTGCCTGATTCAAAAAGCATTTACAGATCAACAGGTACAGGATAACACACAGGCAGCCTGGCAAGCCACAAACAAAGGGAAAATAAGCTACTGAATTAGTCATGAGTGACTGCCTATGATCGCAATGATAATACTACAGCTACAACACATTTTGAACAGGCGAGGCCAACACAAGCATGTTGCATAGTCTCCGTGAGGTCCCTCGGCACTGCTTGTTTGAAAAGGCCCACAGGAAGGAGGAGGATCTGGTCAACTCTCTCCATTGTGTGCATTTCAGTGAGCCTTGTGTTTCTTACTCCTATCTCACAGCAGTGAAGATAGACACTCCCCACAGAGTGCTCTTAATGGAAACTTCCTGTCTGACATTTTCCATCATTTAGGATTTATATATAGCACTTTTGCAGGGGAGTGACACAGTTGGGTTTTTTTTTGACACAGTATAAAAAAGCCAATAGTAGGGCCAAGAAGTAAACTTAATACTTTAATGGAGCATATTTAGCACCAAAGGAGGGCTGTGTTTCATTCACACACCATTTCAAGCTGTTTTTATAGTGCCATGTACAAGAGGTTCTCATATATTTATATGATGTAGAAGGAAGAAATTTCATTTTCCATGTGGACAGTCCATGAAAAAGTATGTTGCAAGTACTGTAAAGCAGGACAGTGGTACAGTGGTTCTGTGGAAGTGTGTGTGTCAACAGCAAAAATGTAAGTAGATGTTTCAGTCTTGTGACACTGGGAGAGGTTTGTGCTTTACTGGGACTGATGGTCTTTGCTGAAAAAAACTCAAGAGATGAGGTAGAAGGGACTGAGTTGTGGATGCAATCAAGCACGGTGACAGTGTGTGTGTGTGTGTGTGTGTGTGTGTGTGTGTATACTGTACTCACCAACCATCTATGACCCGTCTTTGGTACATCTGGATAGCCAACTCATTGAAATGCATTTTTTTATGAGATTCAGAACCTATATAACCTCTTTCCAACACTGGTAAAAGTCTGTTAGAGCAGATATTGTGATATTCCTCCCCACACGCTGACTTCTCCTTTCCTTCTACCTAAAAGGATTCATGTTTGATGAAGATCTTATCAAAAGCTTTTCAGTCTACTACTAAAAGGTCTCAGTGGGGACCCTCACCCTTATTACCCTACATATTTTCCAAAGCCCTGATCTATGCAGAAATCATGTTAAACAATGACTTAAGAGCTAAAGTAAACCCTGTTGACAAAAGTGAACATTGGAAAATGTTAATGCTCATAAGGAATTGAAGCTAGTGAGAGTCAGCATTATGCAAAAAAGTCCTACCGGATCCCTATTCCCTGATAGCTAGACATTAGTAGTTTTATGAGAGGAAAGCACATCTGGTGAAATGATCAAAACCAAAAGTATCCATGTACATTAGATAAGATCTTCTGTTTTGCATGTTGTGCAACTCTAAGTCATTTGATCTTTTCAGTTTAAAGAATAATGAAGCAGGAAAGCAGTGCTGGCCTGAGAGTGGCAGTGCTGAGTTGGTGACTTCTGAACCTAAAAATAAATCTCATAATGTATGAGGAGAAGCAGAGCAGAGCCAGGTGACTGGGTTGTATTTTGGAGACTGATGCCAGAATGAGGTAATCAAGGGTGCAGAGCCACATACAGTTCTATTTCTCACACACATACACACACAATTTCTCTCTCTCCTACACACATACACTTGTTCTGTCTTTCTCACTTATTTTCTCTTTCATTTACTTTTCCTCTTTCACTCCATTTCTGTCATTCTCTCTCTCCTTTCTGTCAGACTTACTTTGTCAATCTTAGTCCTGCACTTCCCAGCTTGCAACATTCTCTCTCTTGCTTTTCATTCATACTTACGTGAAACATAATTGAAAAACTTTTAAAAAATTTAAAAACCCACTGACAAACAATTAGTTTCATAGCAAATAGCATAACATGCTGATTCAGCACTGCAATATAGAAATTATATTATATTATAATTATATTATTCTATATGTCAATATAGAAATTCTCAGTCCTCAGCCACTGCCGTAAAACATGTGGTCAGGCTGCATGACATCGTCCATCAATGTGCTGCATGCACTCACACTGAGCTTAACATAGTGACAAGTGACAGGTTGCCAACCCAAACCATCCAGACCGACTAAAAAACAAGCACATACGCATACACACATGCGCCCGCCCACCACAGCTGACTCTGTGATCAAGTCTCAGGGCAGTGGTGGGTGGAACCGTCTGAAGAAGCACATACCACTGTCCATGTTTGCTTAACAGTACAGCTTGGCTTGGCTCTGCCACTGCTTTCATAGGGCAAAGCAAACACTTACAGTGTGCAACTTCAGACTAGAAAGTGAACAAAAGTGTTTATGTGCTTGGCGGGTCACATGGTTAAGCTCATAGCTGCAGACCGCAGGGGTTTCCCAGTGTCTGCAACAATGGCATGTAAAAGCATGCCGGACTGGCCTGCTAGATTTAATCAAGAACCAGATTAAACATCTCAATAAGTAGGAATGCATAATTCAATAAGTAGTAATGTATAATGGATAACCCAATAAGTATCACACCCATCAATTACTGGCCACAATCAATAATCACAGCCACAGCTACCTGCTATAAAGTCCAGTGGCGAGAACTCCATTCCCTGCACTATATAAACTCTACCTCTGGTTTTGGGAGGAGCCTCCCACTGAACATTGTTCAGTGACCTTTAGCTGTTTGCAATATTATGTAGACTTCCAACACTCAACACCCAGGTCTGGAAATAGGCTTGTATATATTTAACAATCACTCTAGGGCCCTTAAACTGAAGTTCCAGACATAGCTCTTTATTCAACACTTTATGGTAGCCCTTACCCTCAATAGTGCAGATGTTATGAGTCTTTTCTAATTATTTACACAGTTCCAGACTGGAAAAGGAGAAATTAATTGAAATATTAATTCAGTGAGAGAGGCTAAATGCAAGTATATAAGACTGTCTTTGGTGTCTTACAGGTACTGCACAGTGGATTATTAAATTGATAAATTATTCAGATAGACTATATAAATAATTCACAGTGCATTTGCAAACTGGACACAGTGTACCATAAGCAGGCCTCTCAAGACATCACGACTCATTGCAAAGCACCAGGCCCAACTGTAAACTAGGCTTGAATCTAGATTAGCATTAGTGCTTACAAAACAAATCTGGGATCTGATTTGTATTGGCTTAGAGATCAACACCAGTGAAATTACAAAAACGTGATCTGAAACGTTATTATCTCTTTTTTCGATTATGCCCGAGTTTAAACAAAAGTAATGTACTTTTACCAGCGTATCTCCCAAAAAACGTTGTGGGTTGCCATTAGACCTAAATCATGTGCCATGATGTCACCACGTACCAGGGCCACTGCTTGTCCCTTAAATATTTACAAGTAATGTGGCTCATAAGCTAACTCATTACATTAGCACCCAGTAACCTCGAGTCAATTGTGTTTCCAACCAACTGACAAGAAATACATAAGATGATGGCTTATAGATTGTGTTTATCAGCGCTACTCCTCTACTTAAAGAATAAACTACTTAAGCTACTTCATTTTAAAAGTAGCAATACTACCACCTTGCGACCGGAAAAATTTAATTCAACCAATAACGACGCTACTAAACGAAATCCGATTATTGAGTGACTCCGAATTTTCCCGATATCCAATTGCTTAAGTACACATAGACAATACGATTATTGCCAAAATCTGATTATATTGTGTTGTAAATGTAAATGCTTGTTTATCAGATTGGCTATATTCTACTGGCAAGCAAAATACCCTAGAGAGTTTTTCACACGGGAAGTGACAATCGTCCCCCATTCATTTTCAACGAGAGCCTGCGGGCAGGCAAAGCAAAGACCTGACCCCACACTTGCCAGCCTGCAAGTTAAAAATTTATTTAAAGGTCCCGACGCAAGGATTGCGTCGCGTTGTCCAACATTTCCAGTTAGCTAGCCAACTTGCTAACTTTGATTACTAAACTTCTTTTATCTTCCTTCTATCTCTGTAATCTTTCTCAGATAGTTATAAAATCAACATCAAAGATGTAACATAGCTAGCTAGCATGAGAGTGTGCTCTTGTTTCTGTTTTATATTACTGACTTATAAATCTGAATCACACACATTTCTAAATCTCATCGACAGGCTTATATTTTATGACCTCAATATTATAAGGTTCTATCTGGCATTTTGTTAAAAAATGAGTTACCCACATAAACTTCATCACTGGAGGATACTTTATTCTCCTGTGCTGTTATTTTTTTAATTTTGCAAAGTGTTTCGTGTAATATTTGAAAAAATAAAAAGTTCTATCTCCAAACTCACAGATAAACTTGGTTCTATAAGGTTCTATCTGCCAACCAATCAGCATCCAGGATGAGTACACAACATAGGGAGCTGGGGTCAATAAATATCCAGGTTCTGTTTACACGCTGACAGAAAAGAGCAGACTCGAAACCTCAGTACGGCGAGTCAGAAGAGAAAGAAACTTTCAGCTGCAG
>JAOUQW010000019.1:18276324-18286561 GCA_028565825.1 Olivaichthys viedmensis | reverse complement strand
TTGACAGAGCTGAGGTTTGAACCCATGACCTTCTGATCAGTAGCCCAGTGCCCTAACCACTGAGCCACCACTGCCCCAAATGGCTTTTATGGGTTTTATGGGTCAGCATAATTTTGTGACTACACACACACAGACTATCTTTGAAATGAGTTATGTATGCAAATAACAAACCTATTTTGTTCACTGTGATTTATTATTTTAGGGATCACTGCGTATTAGCCGATTTACATTGATTTACATGATTATTAACACAGACACAGTTCGATAGACTACACACACTGGAACATCAAGGCAAAGTATGACCTAGCAGACATAAAGACACAGTTAGGGTTAGGGATAGTCAAGTAAAAGCTATCCCTGATATGACCTACTTTCAGAAAGCCTAACAAGTTGTATCCTTTCCCACAAACTCAGGCATGCATGGACAGCTATGGACAGCTAGAAGGTCAGTATCATTAGTGATTCTGTTTGCATCAGGATTCTGACACAGCATTTGACCTCTTAGTCTTTGTAACCGACACAAGGTCCACACAGTTTCCTTCCCTATAGAGCTTCAGAAAAAAGAGAAGCTCGCTCATTCTCAAGAGGAACTCCAATAGAGAGGCTCCCAGATGCATCCCTGAACCGTTAAACAAGCGCCTTATTGTCTGGTGGAGGTTAGACGCTGTTCCTGTTAAGTGAGCTAAGAAGAGACTCAGAGCAGCAGCATGCCCAAACAACATGTGATCCCCATCGAAATTTCCAGCATGATACCAACCCGAATCAGGCCACAAAGGTAGCTATTGTATGGAGTGAATTGGCCCGATGCACATGAATCCCAACAGGAGGTCAGCATCCGGGGACCAAGCTGACCCAACTCTTCGCTCAAGATGGGGGGGGTGGAACTACAGCCAAGTTTATGCCTCCAGTGCTTTTAAATTACAATGTCACTAGTAATAACTATAGTAGTTGGTTGTTTAGTCTGTGACTGAGCATGGTAAAGACATATCTTGTGAAGACATTTACATTTACTCATTTGGCAGACGCTTTTATCCAAAGCAACTTACAGTTGAGCTGAGCAGTTGAAGGTTAAAGGTCTTGCTCAAGGACCCAACAGTGACAGCTTGGCGGAACCGGGATCACAACCTTCCGATCAGTAGTCCAGAGCCTTAACTGCTGGACCACCACTGACAAAATGGTCCTCAATCACTAACAGTGCTCTAAAAATAACACACTCTTTCCTGAAAGACCAAAACCATATAAATCAAACTCTAAGTTTAAACTTCAAGTTTATCTTATCTAAAACCGAGACAACAAATAGTGGCCTAAAAAAGTCAGGCTGCTGAATCACGTCATATCCATTGTCAGTGACCAGGAAGCCATGGGATCAGAGATTTGCTTATTTAAGGCGCAGGGGGAAGGAAGTGGTGAGCAGAGGAGCTGATGAGATCCAAATGGAGGCAGGAAATGCACTTATGTCTGTGAGTCTTCTCACTGTCAGCCATAGCTATGAAAATAACGTGTAATGTAACGTTGGTGCCATGCCACAACAAATCTCTGACATGCTAGAAAGAAATCTAAACAGTTCAGCAGGGATTGCTTGTTTAACAAAAAAAGATAATTGATATAAATGATTAATGAATGACACATGCTGCATCACCCAAGTCCTGCTGCTCAGGAAAAAACACGGAGAGCTGAGAATTACAGCACTTCCTGCTATCTTTAGGGTGCCAATTTACGTCCCTAAAAATGTGGGGAAACGCAACTCTTTGAATGAGCCTTTGATTAACTAAAAACAGAAGAAAAAGAGACAAAGCCATAGTTGACCATGGCTGGACAGAGCTATATCAAATGTGCTAATTAAACCACAATTCTTAGAGGAAATATCTTTGGCCTCGCTTTCTCCTATTCAGGATCGTCATTAGCAAACAATCACACTGATAACCCACTGAAATATGACGTGTTCTTCAAAAAAGACAGATTGTGTATCTGGTTTAACAGGCTGGGGTTAATCTCTGCTTGACAATCCTTTGATGAGTTAAACAAGAGCCCCAAGCTAAAAAAGCCTCTGTGATTGCTACCTAATAATTGTGGCAGTTGATTATAAGGGAGCGTACTGTTATACCCGACAAGTGTTAATGGTTGGAGATGACAAAAGGTTCCCTCGCTACAGTGATTGCAACATAGTGGTGGTATATTGTAGCATGTGCCCTCTTTCTACTGACGGATTGCTGAAATAGGGCATGTATTACACAAGTCTAATGGAAATTCATAACTTTCAAAAACCCAGAATTTCTGTACTGCTCACACTACATAACATGTATCGCTTGTGATCTGCTGTCTTGTCAATGTAGTGGTGCACACACTACACGCTTCAGTGCACACAAGGCTTTCACAATTTTTCACTTGAAGGGATCTCCGACAAAGCGCATCTTCGCACAAAAATACATTTGAGAACTGTTTGTCACGTGACTTTGCCAGAATGGAGTCTGAGCAACTTGCTGTAGTTTTTGTTTCTCCACTTATTTGTGCAGAAACTAGAAGGACTTTCATTGGCTAATGCTCATCACTGATTGTCACACATGTGCTCTCAATACAAAATGTATTGCCAATAAATATAATTGGCTGTGTAAAAGTCTTAAGCACATGTAAAGAAATGTGAAGATGATTTCAAAAATAATGAAATGAAACATTTCTAAATATTAAAAAAATACTACGAAGAGGAGTAAACATAAAAAAACTAAATCAAATCAATATTTGATGTGACCACCATTTGCCTTTAAAACTGCATCAGTTCCACTGTCGTGCAGTTTTATAAGGAAAATGGCTGGTAGGTTGTTCCAAGCATCCTGGAGAATTTGCCACAGTTCCTCTGCAGACTTTAGCTATATCACTTGCTTCTGTCTCTGTAGGCCTCAGACAGCCTTAATTAATTTTTTTTTTTAATCTGAGAAGTGGTCATTCAAGTGAAACTTTTAACAGTTGGCTGGGAGAACTGGGAGAAGTATGACTCCAATATCTGTGCTTTAGACAGGTGCTCTCATCTGAGGCTCTGACATGTGGGTAATTGACACACACCCTCACACACAGAGGCACACAACCAGAAGCCTTTGAGAACGGAGCCAAATCTGGGACTAGCATAACAGATTGCTACTGCTAGAATCTCCATGACTTTCTAACCCATCTGACAGAGGCATCTGGCTCGTATTTTATTTTATTTTTTTTTACAATAAAAGAAGACATATTTAAACACTTTTAACAACAAACGTAACTAAACATGACTAAACATAAATGCATAACATGTCTTAAATACTTATTTCAATATTTTTCAACCACCTATATAAACTGACCTAAGGGTCTAAGACACAGGTGTCAAACTCAAGGCCCGCTGCTTCGCTTCGTTCAGCTCGAGCAAACTTGCAAAAAAATATATTGAAATGGTCCGTAGCACACTAACACCCAATATTTTCACACTGGTTCAGTATAACCTGGAATTCACATCAGACGCATCACATAAGTGTGTACCAACCGTTAGTCCAATCCACACTGTAAACGTTCCGTGAGCGACAGCGTGCTTAATTTTGAAGAAGAATCCCCATAAGTATCATTACTGTACAAACACTTTGCAGCTACAGGCTGCACAATCATGACATTACTATAGATCATGATTTTAAATAAAGTTCACAACGCATAGTAAGTGGAAGTGTGGAACTCTTTCTGGACTTAAACAGAGACAGAGTTCTTGCAAATTGAAATGCTGGTTTAAAACAGATGCGAATCTGCTGCTCGCCTTTGATGTAATGATCGATTCCAAATGCCCGAAACGCATCACCCAATGTAACAACATACAAAAATGTTCAAAAGAAGTTTGACACCCCTGGTCTAGGATCTATGATCATGAAGTATATCAGGTGGAGCAGAGGGGCGATTATCTCAGTCAAGCATCGGAGCATAAAAGACTCCCTAAGAAAACCAGAATGCACATCTCTTTTGCTCCATAATCTCTGCTTTAATCATGCTAAATTGCAAAAGCTCATACCAGCATGTCAAAGCCTTCCTTTTCGGCCTCCTGCTCGTATTGGTTTTATATTAAACCCCTTTAACTTCTGGTACCAATCGACTCCAATGCTTTTGATGGAGGTTAATGTTGGGGAGGGTCATCGTTTAAAAAAGGTTGCAGAGAACAAGGCAGAGAGAAAAAGAAGCAAATAATGTGAAACACACACACACACAAGTCACAGGAAGACAGGGGACAGCTCTAGAGCTGCAGAGGCATAGAGTGTCTCATGGCCATGCTGTTCTAATTTACAATAAAACCCAAAGAAGTGCACAGTGCAGTGCTGGGATATTCTGGGAGAAGGTCACATCTCAGGGATATGCTAATTCTCAGTGATTGTGGAAGGGAACTACAGAATGAAAGCGTTCACATTAGCTGTGCACATGTGTCTGTGTGTGTGTGTGTGTGTGTGTGTGTGTCTGTGTGTGTGTGTGTGTGTGTGCACAAGTGTGTGTATGCATTAAACCAGGGAGTGTATTCTGACGAGTCTGCATCTGGCAGTAGCCGCCAACCCCAGGTACCAGTGTGAAACAAAAATGCAATCCAACAGTCCACATAACTTGATATCTTGTATATTTTGAATATTTACTTCCTCCATGACTTGCCCTCTTCAGGCTGCCCTGGCTTGCTCTACATCGTGTTATCCACCTAATGCATATTTGAAAGCATTTACATCATCTCTTCTGGCATGCCACAATGCCAAGTCAAGAGGAACAGCAAATGGAAAGTAAAGCTGGATGACTGATACACTTGTACACAGCACAGCGCGACGAGAGAGGTTCACTAATTGTACAAGCCCATCGTGAGCCACCACTAGAACATTCACCAAACTTGAGAGGATCTACTGAACCCATGCACACATGTTCACCAAAGAATACTAGTAAAACATCATGACGTGATTGCCAATTAAATAACAAACACATGACATGCCAATGACCACCATTTCAGCCAAGAAACAAAAAACAAAGCACCCAGATCAGTTTGGACTATGCAATGAGTTTGCTTACAAAAATCTTACAAAAATCTTTATGCCTGATATTAATCACAGCCAACCCACCTACTCCCAAAAGGCCACTGAAGGACAAATCCCAGCCCTAAACACACCTTCACTTTCTAGAGAAGCCTACAGACTGTAGAGGAAGCCAAGATCAAGATTGCACAGCTCTGTTCAGAAGACACTCCACTCAAGGCTGAGAGGCTCAGGGAGTTTCTTTTGACTGATGCAATGCTGTTCTAAAGATAGACACAGAGGAGCTGGTCATCCTATTTAAAACCATGCACTCCTTACTGCATTAAAATACTTTGTTATTTAGGACTACTCTCGACAGGCCACTGGCTTTTTACAACAGAAGAGGGTGTGAGAGTTTTTGAATAGTAAATTTCATCCTTTAGAAATATCTTGGGCAGCCTAAATGTGAAAAAAATTCGCATTTTAGTGTAAACATCATTCAAAAGAATGAACGCACATTGTATAATGAAAATGGAAAGGGCAACAGTAGATAGCTCAAGCATGCACTGTAACATCAGCGGTGCTGAATAAAGGACACACTCCCAATTTAGGCACGTGCACAAATACAAAGAGCTTCTGACCTTTTGCCCTCAGCCTGGTGTGTATATTAACTGTACATTACATGGCCTCCTGGTGGCTCAAGAAGCAAAGATGCGTGCGTCATGTGAGTGCAGTCAGGAGTCCCACAACAGGGGTCTCACCTCCGGCTGCGCTATTGTCCCAGATCCGCTTTGGCGAGGCACAATTGACTCAGCCTCGCCCCAGAAATATAGCTAGATGGCTAGGTCAGCTTAGGTTTCACCGCTCTACCTTTTTTCACTCTTTGATTACAAAACCACCGTTAAAACAAGTCTATAACAATGTCAAAAGCTTGTAGTTAAGTTATGCCTAAATTGTGTATGTTATAGTCATCCCCTTTTTTTCTAGTCATGTAATTAGGGATGCACCAATCCTACTTTTTCCAATTTTGATGCGATACCGATATCAGAGCTCTGGGTATCTGGTCCGATACTGACATTCTCACAGTAAACGAGCCGACTGTCTGCAAGCTTCTGTTGCCAAGATATGCGAAACAGAGGCAGCAGGCTTTAAGACAAGTGCAAGATCTGTGTCGTGTCCGTCAACATCATGCATGTTCGTGACATTAAATATGTTAGTAGATCAGATCAAAAAATATGTCAGAACCAATCCAATATGATCCAGCATTTCAGACCAATATCAGCCCTGATACCAGTGCTCTGTATTAGATCTGTGCATCCCTTAAATGTTATGGTCAGATTGATTAGTTGATCGATTATGAGATCTTGTTTTCGTGACCATGGCAGTGCAACGCTAATAATGTTATTTCACCGACAACTAAGGTCTAAAAGCTAAAAACCCAATGTAGTATTTGGGCACTGAGAAATAAGAAGCAACAACAGACAAATGTACCGAAATGAAACACAGAATAGGCTACGCCTCATCTCATTGGGTCAATTTTTCAGCGATATACATGGATGTAACAAATTGTAGTGGAGTATGGCCTTTTTTTCTTTTTCCCCTGCTCCCCAGAATGTATTTCACAGTCCTGTACCATTTATTTCATTCACATAAAAGACAATTTCCTGTAAATGCCTCAAGATTTCCCAAACAGACACCAACAATAGAATTAACAATTATGCCAGTCAGACACGACTAAATATGTTTACTCAGGTTACAGAATATTACACCTGGAGCTCTTTGAGGGTAAATAAAAAAGAGGACAGTACATTCAGATCCCTTCTTTCAGCGTCACCTTGTTTTACCACAATCCTTATCTCTGCACAGGCCCATTCAAAAGAATGCTGACTTATTACAGCACTATTTTTTGTAGTCCACCACAGGAGCATAAAGTTAAAGACATGCACTAGCTTCCTACCCCGTCCATTAGAGTACCAGTATATCAGAAGGCAAACACACCCTACATGAGACTCTGATAATCAAAGCACTGGGAACCTTCCTGTGGGAACAACCACAACATTCCCACCGGCCTCCAAATTACACTCTGCACATTCTCAGGCAGCACACATATCCCCAGCACCGCTGCCATTGACAATAAGCTTTACACAATCCCACAGGATAGACCACAAGGCTTATTTTGAGGCTGTTCTTTCATGAAGGTCAAACCTGGCAATGATAAACAACTTTTTTACATATTAGGGAAAATTCATGTGTGGCGAAGAGTGTTTAGGATAAGGAATCGGGTAGTTTGATGGGTCTTCTTTACTGTAGTAATGATTGCCATATTGTATATGATCTGTGTAAGGATCTAAAAAAAAAAGGGACATCTCATTGGCTACGTTTACATGCAAAGATTGTTATCAATCCAAATAAATTTACGCCGATTCTAAATGAACCGTTTGTATGTACTGTAAACTCCCAGCACCCTTTTTAAACCTCCATTAATATGTGTATATTATGTATTACATTATCAGTCTCAGCGAAACATACGCCAAATGTTTTTATTGAACAGAAGACAAGAAAAACCCAAACCTGCAATAATATGTGTAATAATAATATTATGTAAAAAAAAATAATGTCATTTGTAATATGAACTGGAACGGTTTTTTGTACCAACCATGGCGATCAGCGTGCATCATCGAGTAGATGGACATGCGCAGAATGTATGCAAAGATTCCAATTGTAAGGTAATCGGCTTCAAACGTTTACAGAGTATGCATTATTCTTCCATCAAACTAAGTATCCACCTCATTTCATCAGATTATTCTGATTTAAATGTATACATGAAGGTTCCGGTTGAGCTATTCTGGTTAATAGGCTGCATTTAAACATGGCTACTTAAGCAACAGTACAAGTGAAACAACACTGCAGCCTCATTACCTCTACTGCGGAATACCATATGAGAAACGTCCAGGGTGTGGTCACACACAATTTAATGCCAGTCAGCTGAGCTGCTATGAGGATGATATGATCCAAACGACAGACACACACAGACACACATAGACAAAGGAGTCTTCTGACCACGGCTGATTCCTACCCAGCACAGTCATTTTCCTATTGACCAGGAAAACGCTTACACTTACAGGCATTGTGTACGTGTGTTACTGTTGCGAAGTGCAATACACATTAAGGAAAAGGGAAAATAGTACTAAAAACCCCCTGAGACAGCGATTTTACACAAAAGGGGAAGAGGTGCTTTGCGCTCACACAGATAGCAGATGATCTTTGGTGTGAATCCTTCCTAATACCTTAAACTTGATTTGAACTGTGCCCTGCCATTCCATTGAAATTCAAAACTCTACTAAGCTAAGGGAAGAGCCTTCAAAAAGATGTATGTATGCATGTACAGTGACAAGCAAAAGTTGTTGTTGTTGTTTTTTAAAGCTGACTCCCCTTATCCATTAAAGAACAGTAAGTAGTTTTTTTTTTTAAGCTGACTTCCCTTATCCATTAAAGAACAGTAAGTTGGGATTTTTTTTAAGATGACTTCCCTTATCCACTAGAGAACAGTAACTGTTTGTTTCTAAACCTGTCAAACAAGTTTTACATGTTTTACCAAAAGTGATAACATTTAGGTAAATTCTCTTTTCCCATGTTTGGATGCTGTCTTTAATTAATCATGCTACATTAGATGGCTGTGAGTGTTAAAGGAACATCTCATGAATGCAGCACTATAGATATACGTATAATTTATGACATACGTGCATTAGACCATGAAGAAACACCAGGGCTGAAATGAAACCATTGAGGCTCCTGTGTGTGCTATACCCTGTTATATTAAGAGCGGAAAGCCTGGTCATCTTAGGCTGCACATGTGGTGACCAGACATGGAACTATTTAGGCTTCACCCAAGCTGAGTTTGTAACACTGAGAGAAAATTCAGCAAAGAACCAAAGCGATTTTACAATGTGTGAATGATTTCAACAGTCGGGCCATTTATTAGGAGTTCACAGATGACGTGTGCACTAATTCCCGCTACTTTTTGTTTTTTTGTTCTTTACCTCTTTTTGAGCTCTTTGACTTAAACCCTATCCGGTTTCATTATAAAGATGCGTACCCATTTATAAAAAGTCATATGTGGGACTGTATTCACATACACTCTACTCCAGTGCGCAACTCCGGTACTCTAATGTCGGGGCCAATTTTAGTCATGCAGACTTAAACCAGTCCTGTACCAGAGACACTTAGGCCTCGCCAGAAAAATGAAAGTGATCCACCTTTGGCCAGACACACGGTCCGATGTTGCCCCATGACTCATCTAGGCATGACTTCATTACTCCGTTCCTCCTTCTCTAACACCCAACAGACCACCACCTGCTCGCCTCCATGCCAGCTCCAGGTTTTTCGCTCCACTCATGCCACTTTCCCTCATCCGACTGATCCAGATTGGCCCAGACCCCAACTGGATCCCCTGGGTCATCTTCTCTTCATCATACCACCCCTGTGCTTAATCAGGGTTATTACATCAGTCTGAGTGATGATGAGCCCTCTGGGTGAGATGATGTTTGGAAGCTGCGGAGCTCCACATACAAAAACAAATCCAGCACGCCAGTCTCACATTGCCCCACGGTGTAAACATCTCAAATATTGTTTTCCCAGTTCCACACTAATCCCCTAACAGCGAGATTGATGAAGTGTAATAATAATAGTAATAATTGTGTACATACATAATTAAGCATGCAAATTACTTGGATATATGCACAGTTAAGTGCAAATGTTTCGCATACTTCAACATTTTGTGTTAGTGTGTTAAGTTTTACAGATGTCCTTTCATTATAACAAGTAACAAAAATTATTTTTAAAAAATGGTGTATCACGTGATATCAGTTTAAAGGTTTGCATCTGCCTTTCTGAATGCCCATCATTTGCCTTTATGAGTCCCTTCAACCTCTTTGGTATCCTCAAAGCAGCTTTTGAATCCTCTCATTTGTAACACACACACACACACACACACACACACACAATTCAGGTGCGGAGACCATGAGCGCTTCAGCAAGCAAACGGAGGCAACATGTAGGGAGTAGGGGACAAGGGCACTCCTCTGGTACCCTAAACACCGGCGGCTCTCTCCATCAAATATCGCTATAGCAACAATTCGCTGTCATGTTGAAAATAGGGGCATGTGTAGGGGCATGTGTAGGGACATGTGTAGGGGCATGTGTAGGGGCATGTGTAGGTGTAGGGGCATGTGTAGGGGCATGTGTAGGGGCATG
>JAOUQW010000019.1:18265005-18276224 GCA_028565825.1 Olivaichthys viedmensis | reverse complement strand
CTGCGCTCTGACCCCAGCTCACCAACATGCTGGGATATGAAGAATCAATTTCACTGTACTGTACTTGTATATGTGACGATAAAGAAGCTTTCTGTTCTATTCTATCTAAAAGGTGCAAGAAGCCAGACTTTCTGTAAAATAAAATGAAAACCACATGCTACCTTTCTGGAATGCATGGTAATGATGCACGACAATAAGTGAAGGCTCACAACAGTGTGTAATCCAGAAGAAGAAAAAAAGACCCTTTCCTGCAGAGGCCAGGGTGCACGGCAGCGGAGTCATTGTTAAGATGTCATGACGAGCCATGTTGCCAGCAGCACTAACAGTAACCTGCAGGCGAAATGAGAGGCCACATAGAACAGCTGTAGTCGACTTGCTGCATAGCCGTGGGAAGGGTTTAGAAAAAAAACAACATTTCCTCATGAGATCTAAGTTGTAAATTTGTCTTGTGAGAATCAACACATTTGTAGGAGTAAAATCTGTTACACCTATGAGGTGTCAAGAATGAGTTATTCTCACAAAAAGGTGTCAGGTACGGCATTTATAAGATTTCATTAACAGCATCTTGATAGCTACTGTTACCACTTTATGAGAAGGAAGACTGATGTGCCGTCAAGGTTAGATGCCACAACAAATATGCAGCCATATGCTGGTCCTTGTGCTATTTATTACTGCAGCAGTACTTCTGACTCTGTATTATTATTTTTTTAAGTGTCTCATTATCTGTAGTATCCGATCAAATGTCACAGTATAGACCGAGTAGGCTAAATTGAAGCACTTTGAAAGCAGGATTTCTGGTCAGACTTGTATGCACAAGCAGTGCTTATTTCCATTCAGAGGAGCCATAATAAGGAACAAAAGAAAGCATTTAGGCTATTTAGGCAGAAATGCCAACTAAATTAGTAATCGGTGGCATGACTTTCCATTGTGGGTGCACCTCTCTTTCCAGAGGTATGCCTGTGTTTGTAATTTAAGACTGCTTGGAACTGTAAAGCGCATGAGTGTAAGAAGTATGAAAGCAATTATGTTAGAGGGCTTCTGGCCTGCTGTAAAACAGTCAGACGCCACTGCCCCTCCCTCATATGTGACCATGGTTTCTTGCAGTCAGAGAGGAAGAGCCTTTTTTTCACATTCTAGTGAGTCCATTACACGCACACGCACACAACACAAAATGACTACTTTGTTCTGGCATCCTGTTTGAGTGGTTGCAGTGTGGACTAACCCACACACAAACATTACAACAAACAGTCTTAGTCATACTGTGAGCTATAATGTATTTATGGCAGCACTGAAAAGGGTAAGAAAGAGCATGATTTCATGACATATTCCCAGATTTGGTATAATACGGACACTAAAAAGTATCAACATCAATATTATCAGAATTTCTATCATCGTTTAGTCCACTGTCCTTTAGCTACTGTAGAGCTCAGAGAATTAAGCCATGGTTGTATAGGTATTATTAACGATGGCATAAATGGAACCTTTCATTTGTTATAAAAGTAGCCATTAACAATACAACTGTCAATTATTATTATAATTTTTTACCCAATTTGGTCATTGCCAATTCCCACCCACTAGCTAGTTCTCCCCTATCGCACGACAGCTACCAGCTGGGGAGGGTGAGGGATAACACCTGCTTCTTCCAGGACACCAACTACTGAATCATTTCAAACTGCTGAACACACTTAGAGGAAAGCGCTAACCGCCCTCTTCCATATACATGAGCTCATCGACACCCATGATTGACTAGTGTCGTTAGTTGTTTTTGTTTCTTCTCAGAGTAAAATGGGTGGAGTACTTTAGTTGGAGGGGGGAGGGGGGGAAAGCAAGCAAGCATTTGTATTAAATCTAATGCGTGTGTATTTAAGGTACTCGTGCGCAGGCATTTTGACGGCACAGAGCTGAGAGGCAGGGTGGTGGAGACAGAAGCTTATTTGGGCGGGGAAGACAAGGCGTCGCACTCGGCCGATGGCAAGCGCACAGAGAGAAACGCCGCCATGTTCATGAAGCCTGGCACCATCTATGTCTACCCCATTTATGGCATCTACCTCTGCATGAACATCTCAAGCCAAGGTGAGGCTTCCTGCTCCTTTAGTGTGAAACACTCAGAGGCTGAGAAATTTCACACATACAATAAATATATTTCACCCAGGAAATATTACCGGCCACATTCATGCAACATGTGGTGAAGTATTTAAATTTTTTTGAAATTTTATTTATCCCCAAGCTCAGAGGTTAAGATGAGGAGACAGAGTCAACATGTTAACTGCTGCTTTTGTGTGTGTGTGTGTGTAGAGAAAGGGGCTGCGGTGCTGTTACGCTCCCTGGAGTCCCTCCAGGGGCAGGATGTTATGAGGACGCTGCGGGCGTCCAACCGCAAAGAGGGCGCCAAGACCGTAAAGGACAAAGAACTGTGTAACGGCCCGTCTAAGCTGTGCCAGGCCTTGAACGTCCAGCGCTGCTTTGACCGCAGAGACCTGGCCTCAGACGCTGACATGTGGCTGGAGACGGACACGGAGTGGGTGATGCCAGGGGCAAGAGACTTGGTTTTAGCCCCTCGCATTGGAATCAAGTCCCATGGGGAATGGGCCACCAAACCACTACGCTTTTACCTGCGCGGTCACCCTTGTGTTAGCGTAGCAGACAGAGAGGCTGAGAGCAAACAGTGGGCCGCTAATGAGTCTCACGAGGCTAAGACAGGAGGACAGAGAGATTAAAAACCTTTTAGAACAAAGTTCAGTGCTGCCCTGACAGGAGCAGTCCACTAAGATCTGGAAGCCCTAGCATATGTGGAAGCTGAAGTGTTTTGTAATAAATATCTGGGTCTGGGTCTTGTGCTCAGTGATTTCACAGATGTTTAGAAAGTTCTGATTGGCTTCAAACAAAGTGCTTAGCATCTTTTGCCCCTTCTCTTCCTCTTACCCACTTTCCCCTCCTGGCCCCCTTGGGGCCTGCGGTGTCTTGATCTGGAACGATCATTATGGTGCGTTATATACAAATCCAGTTTGTCTGATCTATCAAATCAGGGATTCACCCCTTAAAGGAAAGAACACTAACTACTGATTTAATGGCTATCCAAAGGCATTCGATACAGTAGGACTCTTGAATAATATACTATTATTTAACCTACAAAAAAAAAAGCATACCTTGAGACAAAGGCAAAATATTTTATATCATAAAAGCTATGTACAGTGTATTAGACATGTCTTGTGAACTGAACAGTGTCCTATTGATTCTCTGTCAGACCAACAATGTTAGGATCTCTTTTAAAGCACCAAGATTATTAGTAGTACTGCCAGCATGCACAGCACAGTTTTATAGATCTTGGTTCAGTGTGAATTTTGCTATGGTAAGATGGACGAGACACTTGGCTTCTGCTACTCGGGTGGTGTTTGGAACAGTGAGATGACAGGATCCTCGTGGTTGGTAACCACTAAAACACTGCGGAACTTGTCAAAGAGAGTCTTTAGCTGTGAGCGCCGCATGTTCTCATTGTACATGATCTCCTCCAGGTGGTGATGGCCTCTGAAGTAGTGCAGCAATCTGTGGGAAATGTTAATCAAGACTTGAGTGCTTTGCAGCAAAAATGCAAATCTAGCCAACATAGGAGACATAATGCAAGCGTCGGTTCGCCGTTTGCCATAAGAGTTGTTTTGGTGAGAAATATTCATTTAAAAATCGCTCCAATGTATAATAAGAAATAAAACATTAAAACACAATATTCCCAGTAGCTGAGCAAATCTCTTCACCTTGACCTTACAGCATCACATGCCACAATGCCCACGTTACCTAGCAAACATGCGCAGGTCATCGGGGTTCTGTGCAGCAGGCACGTTGAGGATGGCGTGACGCTCGTGCTCAGTCAGACTCGCCAGCAGCGTCTCCGTCATTCTCTTGTTGAGCGGAGAGTCTCCCCCTGGCAGAAGCTCTGCACTGGAGTTGTCCATGCTGGGGCTGGTCAGTGTCATGTCATCGCTGCTGGCTAGAGACAAGTTTATTAAACATGCAGAGAGTTACAGTGATTATACTGGTCTAAATGATTAAAGAACATTTGAAGCACATGAACTGAGGCCGAAGCAAGATGACGTACTTGGGGAGCCGAAACTGAGGGTGGTGGGTGTGCTGAGGCTGCGGCCCGGCACGCGGTTCACCATTGGCAGCTCGTCGTCTAGTGGGTATGGCTGCTCCTCGCTGGGTGGCACGAGCAGGCATGCGTAGGTATGCAGCTGGATCAGCAGCCGCCTCTGCAGCATCCACACCACCATCTGGATCAATTGCGCCTGTACCAAGAGACACGCACTTCAAAAAGGATGCTTCACCCAAAGCTAATATTATAATAATAGGTCAGGTAGCCTTAAACAAACATTATTGTGTTAGCAGAGCACCACAAACTTTCATTGACCGTTAGCAGGTTTGGAACTTCGGAAGTTCACTTTTTGGGACGCCAATAGTGGCACATTGCACAAATGTGTAATTTTTTATGCATGGTGCTCTTAGCTAATAAACTAATAAAGCTTGAGTTGTGATATGACCGTGCCAAAGTTTTTGAAATTCTTTATATTCCATTATACGATTCAATCGAAACTACATAGCTATGCAAGCTATCTCAGCCTGATGTATATGACTATTGTTTATTCTGTATTTGTATGATAGCAGAGATTCATCTCAAGTTTAAAAGTTCTTAATCTCAGTCATACTGACTCGTACAATACTAACCTCATGTACAGGAGCGTCCAGTGGGTTTCTGAACTCAGACAGAGATACGGGTAAAGAGAACTTGGCCAACATGGATGGCAGGTCGTGACCAGGAAACTGCTGGGCAAACTGCTTTGCCAGTGGAGAATACCTACGAGGAGACAAGAAAGTTCACCCACGTATGTATGGAAAGAAGGCCATCAGCAGTTGATGGGGGCATTTATAATAGTAAATCATTTCCAGGGTAAAATTACAAGACTTAGAGATTTCAGAAATTGGCTGAGGCAGGCTACACTCACAGAAAGATGTTGGCATGTGGAGACAGCATGTACACGTTGTTCTCACAGAGTGGATACACAATGATGGCTTTACCCCAGTATACCAAGTGAGCGGCTATCTGAAAGACCTGTGGGACAGCAGAGAGCCAAGACAAAGCTGACATTTGCTCACAAGCCCAATAATACACCAAATCAGATGCGACAAGAATAGTCTGCAGTCTTTTATTTCATTAATTTTCTTACAGTGCTGCACAAATTAAGTAGTAGTGTTCTATAGCATTTCATTTAGTGATGTTGGATATCAAGCAGATTCCTTAAAATAGGTCTAAAGTCCATCTTCTTTAAAGAGCTTTTTTTTTTTTTTTAGTTTTTTTGGGGGAGAAATAAACTGGTCAGTAAATCCCTCAAGTAAGAATTCAAATCTGTATGTCCTAAAGCGTATTTCTCTTATTTGCAGACTTTTGTCAACCCTGTCCACTAGATGGCAGTATGAGACAGATTATCACATTCAAAATATGCTATGACCCTACATTAGTAACTCTTGAACTTCGCTTGTAACCCAATGAAAGATTTTCATTAACATTATAGTCTGCACCATTCTTTATGCCCAACACTAATCTCTCCATTGTACTGCATCACATTTTGCATTGATGCAGTTTCATTCAAGGTAGGAGTTGACGCTAAATTCGCCTGGAACAAGCACAAGAGAGATGCATTCTGCATCACTGTTAACCGTAGTGTAAACTGTAAACCACCTTTTGATGAATGTTAGTTTTTAAACTGTTGTTGAGGTCACAGCTTTGTTTTCTGATTTGCTTTTAATTGCCTTAAAAACTAGATCCATTTTCAGACAAATTATTAGCTAAAAAGTAAATCATTTAGAATGGCAGTTTATTGTGGTTGGAATAGCTGGACTCTGACTTGAAGTAATGAGGTCTTACTTTTAAGGGCTAGCAAATAATTCCACTACAACACTGCTACAACTTCCATAAGTTATGTTGGACAGGCTTAAATTAAATGCCAATCCCTTGAGCTGTTACTGAAGATGAACAATGGCCAAGCACCAAGTGATGATGAAGAGTGGGGCTTTGCAGCCATGACAGTGTGTCCTTGTTCATTATATTTAAAAAATGTAGGGTTCCTATTCAATGCATGTAGCATAAGCAAAAATAATACATATTATATAATGAATATCAATTCAAACATTAATTCATTAAATCAAGGTAGGAGTGAAAAATAATTTAAGAAATGCATCAAAATAATTTTCATTAAAATCTAAGGAACGAGTCCTGCAGAAATTGGTAACTGCTATTATTTTGAGTATACTATGACTGTGATAATCAGGCTAGAAAAGGTGCTGTTTCACCTGCAGGAGGGCCAGGTCAGCATCCTGTGCCAGCTGCTGCAGGTTCTTCATGGCTGAACAAATCTTGATGAGCCTCACCAGAGCAGGAGAGCAATCGAGGGGGAGTTGAGCCAGCAGGGCTTTCTCACTGTCCAGCAGCAACAGGGCATGGTACGGCCTACGGGGACAATATATCTGCATATATAGTCAACTCCAGAAATATTGGCAATACATGAAATTAATAACACATGCAATAAGTATTTTGAGCTGAAATATATATGGACATATGTATAGTTTTATTTTAACACCGTATTTAAGAAAACTTTTTATATTTGAATAAGTAGTGCACTTTTTAAAACATTATCGGCACAATATATGGTGAAGCCTGTAGAATAGTAGACTTGTGCAAATCAACAATCTGTCTCTTTTTGTGTTGAAACCTCTTTGGTTTTCTCCCCATGGTAATGGATGATAAAGGGATTTTACATGTGTGCAACCTCATTTATACCCTAGGGAAACAGGACATGAAGCAGATGTTAAGAGTTCCTGGAGACTACAATTTGTTTCCATTCATTTTAAATATTCTTTAGGGGTTTTTGAGAGAATATTTTAAAAAGAACTATTTAATGAGAATGTTTTTTGGGGGGGTTTTATTAGAGGAAAGGTAAGTTGTTTTTTTTTTTTTGAATTTTTTTTTTATACAATCATATTTGCCCATTGTCTTAAAAGTGTCAATAATTCTGCAGTTGACTACATGGTATTACCTGCTGGAACATCATTTACACCACCACACACGAAAAGTAAATGTACACAGAGAGGCTCAAGACAGAACAATGAAATACCACGTTATAAAGCTAGGTGCCGCTTTGGGCAAATTTACTCCATTTTATTCTGTGTCGTTTAAATCACGTGTCAAAGGGGTTTTACACAAATAAAACCACTGTCATCAGTATTACAACAGATACCACTAGCAGTAGTTCTCAAACCCAGTCCCTGGTAACTCATATTTTAATTTTTCCTGCAGTCACTTAAATGTATACTTAAATCACCAGAGCGTCCATAAAGAAACCTGAATGCCAAAACAGTGAGTCTGATACATGAGAAGCACCATTTTAAATTGTTACTGAAAGTGGATTAATGTAATTTTTTTTTCAACATGAAACTAAATTTCCCCAAATAACACAAAAAATCTGAGATTAAAGAGTAAATAAGGTGCAATTAAATGTAAATATGAAACAAAAAGATGATTTTAGTCCCTGCCCTATTCCCTTAATATCTTATTTCCACTTCCACCTGGAGGACACCCAGGCATGGAAGGAAGTGGTGTTATAGCTACTTTAATTAAGAGGGTTAAAGATATTTGGCATTCTAAATAAATTTTACAATTGTATTGCAATAAAAGCCAAAGTGGTGGCCTCGCTCAATGAGACATTCATTGTTAAATAGTGAACAGAACATAAGGGTTAAGACCGTCATAGAGCAGAGGTAGGCTCTGACCACTAGAGGTGCTTTCTGCCTCATTTGGAACACACTGTCTCGACACAATGAGCCTTACCGAATGGCCTTGAGGCTGCGCTCCAGGGCGGCTGGGGGAATGTGGTTCCCTCCAACACGATGAATTTTGTGGGGCAGACAGAAACTGACCTCCAGCCAGTTGTTGATGTGAAGTCGCATCACTCCAGTTGTGCAGAGGCTGGAGATGAAACACTCAATAAATTACCCTCACAAATATCAAAAAGACCTGCTCTTTATGTAGTGAAAATCATCCATGTGCTGTGAGCTGGTACATTAATGTAACAGTAACTTGGTACAAACAAGTTTCTTTAGAGTGTAGTTACTTCCTGAAGAAAAAAAAAAGCACTGGATCAATGCTCACCTATCATAGGCTTCTTTTAGGTCTCTTGCCAGTTTACACTTGGGAAGAATGTGTCGAAAGGGAGACTGCAGAGTGCCGTCCGCTGTAATCATGAACAAAAAATTGGGAAAGTCAGTATCAGAAATAATTATTCACGATCGGGTGATTTAAAAAAAGAGACATCATATAAATCATCAGCCACAATACTATCCTATGGTCACAATGCATGGCTCAAACAATGGCTAATAACAGGTAGATGAAGGACTGGAAGAGTGAATGAGAGAGAGCTTGAGTTGTGCATGCTGGAAGGACTCACTCTCAGTCATAGTGGTGAGCTCATCCTGCATGGCCAACATGAGCTTGGCCTCTCTGGTGAGGTACTGGCAGCGGCGCTCCTCATGCTGCAGAGCAATGGCGATGCGCCGTGACAGGTTATGCATGCAGCTGATCACTGATGGGTCCGCATTGGCCTGCACGGGACAGCAGAAAGACACAGGCCAAGAGGGAAGGAAGGAGTGAGGGATGCAAACAGAAAAATAAAATAAAAATCTGTCTGTATAAGGCAAGAGACCAAACTCAAGTCAACAACATTGGTTAAAGACATATGATCGGGACTCGTTTGCAAATAGTTATATGCAGGCTGGTTATCTCTGGCACATAAAATACTTAAAACCCCTACACACACACACACACACACACATCACATCTCTTACTGCCACAAATGAACTCAGAGTACAAAAAATGGCTTATGAATTTTACTAAATATTTTAACGAACCACATGGTCAGTGTTTGTTTGTAAAAACGGCAATAGCTTTTGAAGTGCTTCTTATGTTTAGATGTTTTATGTTATTTGTGGCACATGGCAGCTTCTGTAATAATTTTATTGTGCATTTCTATATACAGGACCCAGCTGAAAATCAGGTTTTGGTCTACATCATAAACTATTGTTACTACATCACTAAGTCATTCATTATAGCAATATAATTGTGAATTGCACTATAAATGCATACAATTACATCACTTTCCGACTGCCTCACAAAACATCATCAGAATAACGTACCTTGATGAAGACAATTAATGTATATGCAATACTGTCATACACCGAGTATGGTAACATTCTGTGTATCTGTGTATTAAATGCTATTATCACTACACAAAATTAACTACTACTTGATTCAAATCCCTATATTTTAAAGATATTTATTAGCATTAATTTGTCAAAGTATCACAATGTCTGAGCAAGGTCATGTGTGTAAATATTTTCCTAAACAGGCAACACTACACCAATAGAAGAAAGAAAAAAAAGAAAAGAAAAAACTTTCTCTAGGGTTCCTTGGTTAATGGTTCAAGCTTTCTAAATGGGTTCTACTTGGAACATTTAGTGTAAGGAAAACTATTCGTTGTAGGGCTGTATGTAGAACCCTAAAGAGTAAGCCCAGAGGGACAAACAGAAGAACCCATTAGGGTGCTAGAAGAAACCTTTTGTGTGCATGTGTGAATGTACAATTAATTTACACGACTATCTGCACTGGCATTGAGGATTTCATTACACAATCATCGGAAACATAAAATGCACCACAAAATCAAATTTAAAATGCAATTTAAGTAAATGGGCTTGTCGTAGTAGGGTGTTTTTGCTGAGTCACGGTTGGTAGGCTGCCCACGGGTGAGGCGTGACGGAGGGGAGGTGGGCATGCAGGCCTCAGATATGAGCATAACTGTGCATGATGCGCAGTTGTGAGAGTTGACTAAGCACTGCGTTCTGCTGAGTCACAGTAGCACAGTGGCCATGGGTGAGGGCAGGGCAGTGTGAGTAAACAGAGGGTGTAGTTCTGATAGACAGGTTGCCAGGGGCTTATCAAGGCCCACTCCCTTTCTGGGAAAGCCCTCAGCCTAACTCTAGAAAAAGCTGATTCACTTCGTCCTCTAGTACATGACTAACATAATAACAAAATAATATCAAAATAGTGAAATGCAATGGAAAAAGCTACTTTTTGGAATCAATGGAATCACAATTTTTAAAAAAGAAACAAAAAAACCCCCACTTTCATTCATTCAGGAAAAGAGCATGTATAAATATACTGTCTAATGTTTTTGTTGCACATCAAAAAAGTTTTGATCGATACAAGGTGGACAAAATATGTTAATAGAATTTTTTGTTTGTTTTTGAATTTGTTATCAGTTTTCTTACCCTTAACGCGAACACAACACTAAACAAGATCATGGTCGGCATTTCTCTTTTTGGCGAAGGGTCTGTTTTGGAAACCTACAAAGAGACAATGCGTTTTTTTATTATTTTGCAATAAATAAATAAATAGCAGTGCTGCAGACTGTTAAATAGAAAATTCATTAATTAGACATTTCAGGGCAAATTGGATAAAACGTTTTACAAAATGGGTTTCATATACAATAATCATGGGGAGATCTGTCATCTATTGCATATTAGTTTATTATTGACTATTACATTATATTACTGACTAGTGCAGGTTGTATCGTCTCCATCTTTCTCCTCAAACCCACTACCCATTAGCTGATGGCTTAGTAAAAGCAAATTTTGCTTTTTGAAGGTGTGGATCACAAACACCTAGTGAGTTCTTCAGAGAATTCAATCAATTCTGGCATATAGACAGATATTGTTCAAGTAAATTGTATTTGAATCGCATTTACAATGATAGTAACACTGCTCAAATGTTGCATAATATCCACAGCTGGGTAAAATAAAAAAATCTCCACTACGTAGCTTCAGTCTTATCTGAACAATGATACATATTTAATACAAAATGATCAAATACGCGAATAATTTGTTAATACATAACATATATGAAACAGTGTGAAAAACACATTACATTACTTGAGTAACTAGTATAATGTTTTTATTATGTTATATTATATTATGTTTTTACAAGCTTGTAAAAAGTAGTAAAAGCAAGTAATTACTATGCCACTGTATTCAGGGCGCTGTATCATGACTGACCCTGACCTCTGACCCCAGCTTACCAACATGCTGGGATATGCGAAGAATCAAATTTCACTGTACTGTACTTG
>JAOUQW010000019.1:18243856-18256092 GCA_028565825.1 Olivaichthys viedmensis | reverse complement strand
TGGTGGAGCTGAGGCTTGAACCCATGACCTTCTGATTAGTAGCCCAGTGCCCTAACCACTGAGCCACCACTGCCCCATATATAAGTATATCAAGCGTCAATCCATGGGGGAAAATAATGATAATGCTAGCTAAGATGATTATGACAGGCGCAGTTAGTTGTCTCTCTCCTCGCTCCTGCTGGGAAGATTTGGGAAGATTTGGGAAGATTTGAACAAGATGTGTGTGTGTGTGTGTGTGTGTGTGTGTGTGTGCGTGTTAATTCAGTGTAATATTAATGCTATGTAATATACTGTAATTTCAAAACGACATCCCCTAAAATTCCCATCGTTCAACACAACCATATAAGACATACACTACCAGTCAAAAGTTTGGACGCACTTGCTCATAGAAGGGTTTTCTTCATTTTTACTATTTTCTACCATTTTAGAATAATGATGAAGACATGAACACTATGAAATAACACATATGGAATTATGCAGTGACCAAGAAAAGTGTGAAGCAAATCAAAATAGTTTTATATGTGAAATTGTTAACAGTGTTCCTGATGAAGCTTTACACACTCTCACCATCTTCTCAACCAGCTTCATGAGGAAGCTTCACCCAGGGGGCTTTTCGTAAAGTTCCCAAATAGGCCGAGCCACTTGCTGTTCTGCTTCTAAATGAAAACTACTTGTTTAGGGGGGGAAAATAATTGAAGTAAAAACTACTTGTTCTGAGTAAAAACGACTTATTTAAAAATACATTTCGATTCAGAAATACATTTATACATGGACATTAACTTCACTATTTCTATTTGTCTTCAAATTTCAACCATAAGCCTTTATTAAAATGTCTAGATTGTAAAAAAATATATATATATTAAATCAAGTGTGCCCAAACCTTTTAACTGGTAGTGTATGCTAAATTATATTTGTAGCTAGTTTTAAATGAAGGAGAACATTTCCAAGAAATAATAATAATAATAATAAAAAAGTTACACAATTCACAATTGTTCATTGGATCATTTCAACTTTATTTGTTGCAACTATGTGAAGTAAAACCATCAAATGCAAAGTAATGCAGAATACTGTCTTGATGGGAAGTTTAGAAGTAGCGGCTGCCAAGAGCGCCGACGACAACTGCCAGAAACTTCTGCCATGTAGCCTGAATTTCAGGGGTGAAAGCGGCTCCGAATTTGGTCGCCAACACAATTGTGAGGCAATCGGCCAACAGCTGCGGGAAAAATGTCATGTTATAAGGCAGTAGACGATGCAATAGATAGAATATACTTTGGTTTCTAAATGGAAGAGGTGACGTACCCTGAAGTTATCTGGGTCCACGTTGAGTTTCACACAATGGAGCAGGCTCAGATCGGAGTAGGTCGCCTTGATATTGTCCAGGTCCTTCACTGCCTTTTCCAACGCGTTCAGCACAACTCTGCCATGTTCAGCAACCTTAGGGTTTCCCAGGATGGCAGCTGCATTGGACAAATCTCCAAATTTCTCGAAATAACGCTGAGTCCAGGGGTAAACAATCAGCACTCTGTCGCGAACAAGAAATGCAGAATACATGACAACCATGCATTATTTATGTAAAATTATCCTAGAATCATGCCATATATCCTGGCTTGGCACACCATTAAATAGACATCGTAGGCTTATGAATTACTAGTCCATCATAGACAGCATTACCTTGCCAGGGTCTGGGGTCCGATCTCATTAACATTGATTTTGCCCCAGACACCTTGAATGGCGCTGCGCTCGGAAGCTGTCCACGCGACCATACTGACTGCTTCTGCTTAGTTTTGAGTTAACTTGTAGTAATGTCGAGCGCAAGTGGAGCGATTTGCTGAGTTTTTATTTCCTCTCCATCTCCGCCCCCCAACAAGACGTAGAGACTGATTGGTTATTTGCTACTTGATGATTGACTGGAGGTGAGCTTCAAACGTTACAATGTTTTCCCCCCTAAAACAATCACAAACATAATATGCATCCATGAAATATAAATCCAATTATTAAATTATTAACATTCAACTAAAGTTTGTCAGAATGATCAACACCTAATTTAATGGTGCTTGATTGCCTGATAGCAAAGATATATCATTTTGTGATATAAAACCCATGTGTTAATAAATGCATGTATTCATGCTAATAATTGTATACAACTTTTTCTCCTCTACAAAATAATTGTTGCTGGCTGAAAATGATTACAATAAAAAATTAATATTTGGTTACTATACTTTATCCTAATTTATTTGCACCTCCATGGCTTGTTCTATTCTCCACCAGTGGATCTTAACATGAGCTTGAGTCCATTTTAATTTCAGGCTTAGCTTGTACTAATTTTTATTTAATAGCTCTACCCTGTTCCACTCATTACATTCAAATTGGCTAGAATTATCTGCGATAACCCAGGACGTCCTGTTCCTGTTCATTTGGCGCTGGGTTGCTGTCCTCAGATGACCCCAGTCCTCATGTGTCATAATCAGATCTACTGAATTAATGCTCGTTATGACCACCATCATTTAGAGCTCTCTGTTGTATTTAAGTAGCCTAAAGAAGACAAAAACCAAGCATTAAAGAGAGATGTCATGCAGGAATTATATCTGTAAAGTAAAAATAAATAAATAAAAGTCTACCGAAATAAGGTCAGTAAACTAGCTTTAATCGTTAACCAACACTGAAACAGATCTAACAACATAAGCAAAACATTTATATATTATATTCGTGACATTGAAATTGACAGTTTCTGTGCAGTCTCATCTCGACACTACTGTGGCACATGCAGGCTATTAATGGATGTCTTTACAATGGATGTCTTTCAAACAGTAGCCCATATCGCTCTATAAAGCTGTTCTCAAAAAAATACTATTGAATCGATTGAGCAAAGAAATTCCCAATGTTGATGTCTGTCCTGACGTAATCACAGAGATGTATGTATTATTAAGGTTACGTGACATTAAAAGCCAAAACGGCTCGTTGAACATTGGACGGACTTGATCATTTAGGATGTTGGCGGTGCATGGGCTTGACTACGTTGCTGGGTGTGGCACTTCTAGGCAGTATAAAAATACCTAGCTGTGGCCAAACCTTATGTTCTTCAACCGTAATTCAAAAGCGGAAAACACCGAAATGAGTCTGACAACTAAGGACAAGGCCCTCGTCAAGGGTTTCTGGCGTAAAGTTTCCGGAAAGGCTGACGCTATTGGCCATGAAGCTCTGGTGAGGTAAGAATGCAAAATGCAATTTCTTACATAATTGCAAGCAGTGTGTAGAATTGAAATAGAAATACATGTAAACACTTTTGCAGCACGCGCACTGACTTTCCCTCCTCTCCACAGAATGCTCACTGCCTACCCTCAGACCAAAACCTATTTTTCCCATTGGGATGACCTCTCTCCTAGTTCTGTGTCCGTAAAGAAGCACGGCAAAACCGTGATAGGCGCAGTGACCGACGCAGTGGGTAAGATCGAAGACCTTGTTGGTGGACTGAGTGCCCTAAGCGATCTGCACGCCTTCAAGTTGCGCGTGGATCCCGGGAATTTCAAGGTAAGCCGTGGTCACAGAAGCGTCTTCATGCTCACGTCATATGGTGCTACAAACACGAACATTGATGAATGTATGGCTCTCACAGTTCTCATCGTCATCTTTTGTTTCAGATTTTGTCTCACAACATCCTCGTGGCCCTTGCCATCAATTTCCCCGGTGATTTCACTCCAGAGGTGCACGTTGCTATAGACAAGTTTCTGGCCGCTCTGTCTGCAGCGCTTGCTGATAAATACAGATGAATAAGAAAATATAATCGTTTCATGGCTCGATATACACTTTCGCAGAGCTGTTTCAAAGAATCGAAATGAAATGCAAATTAAAGAAATAAATTGATTCTAAAAAAAAAAAAAGAATGTCTCTCGGTCCATTATTACTGCCTACTTGTAGCCTGCATGCTCCACAAGAAGACAACAAATTGTTTATTTACATCTAAGTGACGATGATGAATATGGTTTTACATGCCTCTTTAACCAGTAGATAAACAGCTAGTAAACAAGCAATAAATAAGTAAATAAACTAACGAATGAATGAATAAATGAATGAACTAATACCAAGGAAATAAATATATGAGCCTAATTTATATGAGATGTGGCGCATTTAAGTGGAATTAAGATACATTCGAGTGCAAAACTTTGTATACCCTTCGGACAAAATGAAAATGACGTTGTTGGGTTTTTTTATATACCAACAACACATTTAGTATGTTAGATTTCACAAATGTTTCTTCATGATCAAAAGTAAAAAAAAAAAAAAAAAAAAGGACAAATATTGTATGTTAATAGTGATATTAAAAGTGAAAAAAGTCGTACAAAGGTTTGCATTTCCTCTTGGTATAAATATTCTCTAACAAACTTTTTAACTGGCTTCAACCTCTTTCTTATCCCCAAAACAGCTTTTGGATCCTTTCAGTTCTAATATTCACCCCCAACACACATTCTTACTGACATATCTGTTGTAACTCTGCCAGATGTCAGCTACACTGCCTGATTCAAATCAGGTCTGAAACTTCTTTTCAAAATATTTCGATGTTGATTTAGTCTTTTTTGATTGCTGTCTTGTTCCAGGATACACTCACATTGCATTTTTTTAAAATTATTATTATGGAATTCTATTTTTTGAAGATAAATTGCAAAATAGATGCAAACTTATGCCCTCAGCTGTGCATGCAGCATTTCAGGACCACAAGCGTGAACAGCTCCTCCAAGAAAGTTCACTATTAAAATGTTTTGTTAATTTCAGAAAAAAAACAACTTCACTAATGACTCTTTAGAACGATCGTTACAGAAAGACGTAGAACCAGTACTTAGGCCTGTTTCACACATGCTACCTCTGCGTGGAGTGGGCGACGGCTACAGCTTGCACGCGTTGCCCATTCACACAAGCAGTGTTTGCGCTACAGTGGGCTACCGGAAACGGTCACTGCAGTCACAAAGTTTTAGATTGGAGAATGTTTCTAGCTTACAGACCTACGGAAAACGTGTATGTTCTCTGGATGCAGCGCCCCTTTATTGCCACGTCTGGGACGCACGCGCGCGAGGTACTATGTGTGAAACAGGCCTTACAATTGAAAGTATCCTACTGGTATTGATTCAGACTCAGCCAGTACAGTCAATCAGATGAGTACTTTGCTATACCATTAGCCTCGAACAGTGGCTACCGTGTTTAGAACACCTCTGGTGTTGCACGACCAAAAATCTCCAGCACAACAATCACTGTTTTAATTCATGTGTTGTTAAAATGACTACAGTTTATAGGGTCAATGTAACTGTCTAGGATGGACGAACGGACAGTGATGTATAGTCACAACGTGTACAAGGTTTCGTTTTATTTTTTGATGTCGCCTACTATTGAAAAACCAAACAGGTACTCGATTTTTTATTTTATTTTTTAAACCAAATGCTATGAGCAAACGCCACTGGATTTACGAGTGAGCTACAAAAACCTTTGCTGTCATGTTTGTTTCTCCCATATAACAAGTCACTTTTAGTCGTTTAGTTCTAACCTATTGTAACCTACGTTACAGAATATAATTTTGTATCGCATTTATATGATTCGTCGTGCATTTCAGAATTTTTAACAATTTATTAGCTTTCAACAGAATACAGCAGAGAAAAGAGTGTTGTTGAAGTTTTATTTCATGTTCTAGTGGCACAGAAAAAGACCAGCATCTTTATATTTTGATGCTTGCTTAGTGGTACTGCTTGCCCAGAGCAGACACAACAACATTCAGGAATTTCTGCCAAGTCTCATGCACGTCAGGGGTGAAGACGGAGGGTCCGAGCTTTATAGCCGCACATACGGTGAGGCAGTCAGCAAACAGCTGAAAGAAGACAATGAAAGTAAATTAAAAAAAAATTAAAAGTCATAAGCACACAAGGCAGCGGTAGTCTACCATCGCTGAGATTCAGTCATAATGTAAATACTGCTATAGATTTGGTAGTTATTCGAGTTGTTAGACGTACCCTGAAGTTTTCGGGATCCACATGCAGTTTCTCAGAGTGAGTCACACTCAGCTGAGAGTAGGTGTTGTTAATGTTATCCAGATTTTTCACAGCTCTTTCCAGACCAGCTACGACCACCCTACCATGGGCAGCCACCTTGCTGTTGCCTGTAATGGCTGCGGCACTGGACAGATTACCAAAGGAAGAGAAGTACCTCTGGGTCCATGGGAACACAATCAGAAGTCTAGACAAGAAGACAGACACATACATATCTGTGATGTCTGCAGTCCACATCAAAAAGAGAAGCATATCAGTGTAACGTTTTGCCAAGTCTATAATTGTATATAGTATTAGCCTACCTGGCCAGGGCATGGGGTCCGAGTTCATCAGGGTGGATCTTTCCCCACAGATCAGCGATAATATGGCGCTCGGCATCTGTCCAATGAACCATACTGATGTTTTAGTGAATTCTTTGAGTTCTTGCGCAAAACCTCTTCTGAAGAAATCTGTACATATGTTTTGCAACGGGGCTCATTTTATTGACGCTGGAAATCCCCGCCCAGGACTGAATGAAAATATTCATTGGATGAGCTGCGAAAGGGGGCCAGCTCGAAAAAGATCGGCGTTGTGCCAAGCATCAAACCATTTGGGGTAATAGCAGGGTAATTTGGGCGTGCCCCTTTTCTAATAATCTGTATCATAAAATGAGTTTTTAAAATGGGGGATTTAAAAAATACAAAGTAAATTGCTTAAAAGAATAAAAAGACCATACAGGGATTTAGATGAACGAATTCCTAAGCCCCATGCTGCGGTTACGTTTGCAGTCCCCCTATGGTTAGCCCCCCTAAGGTTAACGCAGCTCTAAAGCAGGCTTAAATTCATTTTGACTAAAGTAAGCATATATTAATATAGTTTTGACTATTCTGCAAACTACTTAAAGTATTTCGCGTATCTTCAACTAGCTAAGTATAAATATGTCCACATTATTTAAAAAGAAGAAGAAGAAAAAAAGAATAGGACTGAAAGAACAGCTTATCTAAAATTTCAGATGGCCACGCCCCATGATTGGTTCCAATAGAATTTATTTAATAACCGAAATGTTACTTACTACAGCTAGATAAAAAAATGTTTTTAGACCTTTGTTAAATTTAGACCTAATCCTAAAGAATGCTTAAAAACAGTACATGCTTCTTCTTCTTCGTCTTCTTCTAACAACAACAACAATAATAATAATCATAATAATACCAACAACAATGCTACTACTACTACTACTACTACTACTACTACTAATAATAATAATAATAATATTTACTATTATTACCATTATTATTATTATTATTATTAGTAGTAGTAGCAGTTTTATGAAGCACAGTTATTTGTTTCTATCTTATAACTGTTTTCGGGATGTAAACTATATTTGTTCACCTAAAAATTATTATTATTATATTATTATAAAGTTTTTTAGTCCATTTTGGAAAAGGTCCAAAACTGATGGGCCAGTCCAAATAGTAGGTGGAGTCTAGGTCTGATATGGCATGGTGTGCCTGATATCACACTCAATAAAAAGAGGCATACAACCCGAACATGCACAAAGTTCTTTTCTTGGCATCTTTTTATTAGTGGAAAAAAAAAAGACCAGTGCCGCAATGAGTCTCTCAAGTAAAGACAAATCCGTCGTCAAAGACATTTGGACCAAGATCGCTCCGAAGGCTGATGACATTGGCCACGAGGCACTTGCCAGGTAAATTAACTGACTGGACCAACAAACAATTGTGGTGCATATTAGACCACACTGAATTATATCATTTTTGTTCTTGGAGTTTCTACCTTACTTCCTTGACATATTTTTTATGCAGGCTGTTCACCGTCTACCCTCAGACGAAGACCTACTTCTCCCACTGGTCTGACCTTCATCCTGGATCACCCAACGTGAAAAAGCACGGAGGCGTAATTATAAGGAAGATTGGAGAGGCCGTTGGCCACCTTGACGATCTTGTGGGATTTCTAAGCTCTCTAAGCGAGCTGCACGCTTTCAAGCTCCGTGTTGACCCTGCTAATTTCAAGGTAAGGAAGAGCATATATACGGTAATGCATTTAGTTTAATCGACCACCGTTTGTGATGTAATAATGACACCAGACTAAACTAGCTTTTTGCTTTACTCCATCATAGATCCTGTCTCACACCATCCTCGTGAGCATTGCCTTGTATTACCCCGCGGATTTCACCCCCGAGGCTCATGTGTCTTTTGACAAGTTTCTTCAGAACCTGGCCCTGGCCCTGGCTGAGAAGTACCGCTGAATAATGTACCAGCTTCAGAAAACATCATATAAATGACATCGATCAACGATATCGATAATAAACATAATTAAACAAGAGACTATTGTTTCGTTTTATTTCAACGACTTGAACGTTTTATTAAATATATAACAGCATTGTACACACAAACCCTTTATTAACCAGCCATTCAACGAAAGGCTGCTCACTGCATTAAAGTGTATTACATGCATCTTAGTATAATAGCCTACTTAGAAGTCATAACATTTAACATCTAACGTCTAATTGTTCAGTCCTAGAAGAATGTCCTACATGCAGGAGGTTATGTTCGCTCGTCTACTGTTTTGCCGATGCATTAAACAAAAACAAAAAAAAATCTAAATAAATTAAATCAAATAAATACAAGAATGGTCGTAGTGGCTGCAATTTCGCCGACATAAAAACATGCAAATGCATAAAAAGGACTTTGAGTCCAAAATCTCATCCAGTGTGGATTTTGATCCAGGTTAGGATAACCGGCCTATGATTAAACCCAGCCGCGTGCAGGGACCAGCCAATAGCACAACTTATTTTACTGCAGAAAAACAAGATAATAATAAAATTCTGATGGCATAGTTGATAAACATATTTGCTGCTGCCAAGATATATAATGGATTGGCTCTAACAAGTGGTTTGTAGGCTAAGCAATTTTTTTCTTTTTAACTGTAACATCAGAGGTATGAAGAGGGGTGCAAATAAAGACAAATTATAACTTTATCATCCAAAGTGAGTCTTTTATATAGCCTTCTTTAATATAGACTGGCTTATAGCTTAATTAATGGTGTGAAACAAATTTTATTTACTTTAATTCCAAATCTAAAAGTACTGTACTGGGCTCAATTTCCCAAAAGCATAGATGATCTTAACTGCACTGTTTAAAAAATAAATAAATAAAAACCTGTAAAAAAAAAAAAAAAAAAACGGTCAAAAAACTGGCAGCAGGGGTGCCAGTAGAAAACCGTTAAATTACAGTAATTTAACGTGTGGAAAATTGACATGGATAAACCTTAAAATATTACGGTAATTAACCTTCCGAAAAACGGACAATTACTATTATTTTACAGTAATTTACCGTATGACAAATTGACATGAAGAAGCCGTAATTCATCACGGGAATGAACCTTTCTGGAAAACAGTCATTTTTATAAAGTTGTTCATTTTGCAATTTTATCATTTATTAATGTAAAAAAAAAAACAGCAAAAAATGCTATATTACAGTAACCAAACTTTCAGAAAAAAAGACAATTACTGTTATTTTGCAATCATTATTTTCTTTATAAAAAGGTTTTAACGGGCATTTCATCAATTATTATTTTAACATGTATATTTAGGAAACATTAAAATTTATGTAATTTAACAGAATTTTTTTCAAAAAATGCTTTGAGAAGAATTTGTAATTTGAGAAAAGAAAACATTTTATTTCGATTTACTGTGTAATCAAATGGGTTACCCATAAATAAGCAGTATTCATTAAGGCACATGTATAAAACTCAAATCTCTGTAGGGTTGTGGCCCTCCAGGACCTACAGTGTGTGTACACTCTTCTAACACACAATTCAGCCCATGAAGGCCTTGGGAATTAGCTGATGAGTGGAATTAGGTGTGTTAAAGGAGATCAACTCTACAGTGCTGCAGCCCTCCAGGACTGGAGTCTGACACTGCTTTAAAACGCAAATTTTTATTTTATTTTTTGGTGTACTATCCTTCCACAATGAAGGATAGTACACCACAAAAAAAAACCCCACCGGTAACATTCTGTTTTGGGTAAATCAAACACTTCAAGCCTGTAGCAGCATGGCAAGCCTCAGCCTCAGCCTTAGCCACTGGTGTGCAATCGCCCTCTCCTTATTGGATGGTTAAACGACAGTCCAAAGCTGTGTCAGGTGTTATCAGTGTCGCCCATGAGATGTTGGAGTCAGAGGTAAGTTACTGTTAACCACACGTTTGTGCTTCGATACTATGTAGTCAATAACTGACACGGCTATTATCATAGCCAGTTTAGTAACAGTATCAGTCCAAGTAACATCATCTCACACGACTGGTACCAAATACATGGACGGACTTATGAGTTTTCTTCCATGTATATCGATATACCTTAAGATATCTGAAGCAATATAATGTTGTTATTTTAGTCTAGTTTATGTTAATATACTGCTACAGGTACATATTAATACCTAGCTAGCCATATTCAGAATAATCTTGAAAAACATGATTAGCTACTATGCATTTATACTGAATGTAAGTTAGAGGACTTGTAAATAAAATAGTGTTCATATTTGTACGGTTTATACTGTGCTTATGCTTGAAGTAAAGCATTTAAATTTAATTGCAGTATTAAGTATTGCAAAATAGAAGTAAAGTGTGTATGTTCATGTGCTTTTCTCTCACAGCATTTTGTGACTCAGTGTCAGATTCCACTGCATCAGCAGCTCCCTATGTAAGTATTTTATCACTTGATATCGGAACCTCTGCTATGGTGAAATTGTATTTATTATTGTATTATTGCCTTCCAAATATAAGTAAAATGATTGGATTGTGGCCCTGCTCTCTGGCTAGTAAGGATGCTTTCACATGATAAGTGGCCAAACCGTTTTGTGCTGGCAATGCTATTGTTTTCCTATGGTGAGAGCAGTGGCGCTTTACCTTGATGCCGCACTTGAGCCTCACCGCTGCGCTCAAAGTTCAGTCAAACCTTTCGAAGTGCAGCCAATGAGACAAACTGTTGCATATGACGTGGTAAGAAGTGACTCACTTTGCACAGACATGGAGGAGAAACTGATTCTCACTAATGTGTCGAACAACACATTAGCACTTTCTGAAATGAAAGATGTTGTCTAATTATATCAGAAGGAAAAATGTAGATATCTTACTTGTACATAACAGACAGTGATTGTGGACTGTGCAGAACTGCCCATGGTTTGTTAGATTGAAGTATTTGAGACTCATCAGTCCAAATGTAATTAATTAAATTTAGTTTGGACTTAATTTTTCCTGTTTCCTCAGCATGACAACAAGAAAAGAAAAAGTGGAGTTAAAAAGAACAGAATCTGAAAAGGTGAGAAAGTTATATTATATCTATCAGGCCATATTACCAATGCCAGTTCTTTATAAGGACACTGTAATGCCCAGAGGGGGACAAATCAGTAGCCCGGGCACCAGGATAAGCAGATTACATGTCTGGGCTATCAGTTTTTTATTCATAGTTGCCCGATGGACAAGTAGGTACAGTAAGCTGCTGGTGTAGCGGTCACCAGCGTTTTTCTCTTCCTTCATCCAACAACCAAGGAGGGAAAAAAAACATACTCCCTGTTGACTTGCGCAAAACAATTTTTTTGTTTGATTTGTAGGTTTAAACGTAACGCGCTCCTGTCTGTTCATATATTTATAGGTAGCGCAACGCACCTCGATGCTGTATTTTAAGATCATGCTTGACAACAACAAATCACGTATTTGAGTTTTTTTTTAAATACTGTGAAGAAAGGAGAACAAAAAGGATAAATTAGTTTAGTTACTGGTGCAGCTTAAGTCCTTTGTCCTTCATCAGGGCTTTGCAACCTGAAAACATTACACTGATGTTCACCATTTTCTGCTGATGCTGGTCTTTTTACCGCTTTTACACGGCCTAACATTAATTGAGTAAGTGGAGTGGGTAAGGGGGTGTAAGAGGAGGAATGAGTGGAGTGAGTGAGTGTGTAAGGGTGTGTGTAAGGGTGTGCATGAGTGAGTAAGGGTGTGTGTGAGCAGAGTGGAGATACAGTCAGCTAAAGAATTATTGGCACGGTATAAAAAGGTTATGAAAAAATCTTTGTGGTTAATTAGCTTAATCTCACACTGAACTTTAAAGATAAATCTAACCTAAACTAATTGAAGTAAACATATTCCAAGAAAATAAGAGAAATTCTTATGAACAAAATGTAACTGAAGTATGTTCCCATTTATATTTTACTTTTTAA
>JAOUQW010000019.1:18219723-18237419 GCA_028565825.1 Olivaichthys viedmensis | reverse complement strand
AAGCAGTTTGTCAAACATGCTAAATGACACGTTTAGTTGCCGTTTATTCATCAACATGGGGAATATTAGAGAATACACAAATGAAATGAGACAAAAGTGTGTTGACCTTCAAAAATCAAGCAATGGCTATAAAAAACATAGCTACACGCCTGAAAATGCCCATATCATGCAATAATTAAAAGGTTTAAAATAACCGGAGCTGTAATGAACCAGCCTGAAAGAGGACGCAAGTGTGTTTCGCCTCCACGCACAGTGAGGAGGATGGTTAGAGGCGCAAAACATTTCGAATTCCAAGGATCACGGTTGGAGATTTGCAAAAGATGGTAGCATTTTGGGTTTGTGAGTTTGGCGTAAAAAGAAGGATGGTTATACAGAAAAGAACCTAATCCCCACTGTTAAGTATGATGGAGGATCTCTGATGTTGTGGGGCTGATTTTCCTTCAAAGACCCTGGGAACCTTGTTAGGATACATGGCATCATGGACTTCCTCTGCCAAGAAGCTACAACTGGGTCGTGGTTGGATCCTCCATCAGAACAATGATCCAGAACATACGTCCAAATCCACACAAAAATGGTTCAATAACCACAGAATCAAGCCATCCCAGTCCCCTGACCTAAACACTATTGAAAACCAGTGGGGTGAGCTGAAGAGGAGAGTCCACAAGAGAGGACCTAGGACCCTGGAGGATCTGGAGAGATATGAGACCTGTAATGGTGTTAGATTCCTTGCCCTGATCAAGCATTATAGGAGAATATTCAGTGCTGTTATGTTGGCAATGGAAGATTGCACAAAGCACTAAATGCAGGGGTGTCAGTAATTGTGACACATTTGGTTTAGTTAAAAAAAAATATATATATATGGTTTTTATTTTCATAGAATACATTTATTTCAATTAAAGGTTTGATTTCTCTCATATTTTCAGTGAGAGATTTAGCTAATTCATCATAAATAAAAATTTTCATAACCATTTTTACCCAAATTTACCAAGGGTGCCAATATTTCTGAAGCTGACTGTATGTTATGTTCTGTTAGGTTAGGTAAGAACAAAATACTAAACCCAAGGATTTGCAATCAAATATTAATACAGCAGCTTTGTTATGTTAATTTTTCCAATTACTCATGGTCCTCTGAAATAGGGGAACTATTTATTTAAAAAATGGGGTACTATGGGTAAAAATAGCTGTAATTTCTACATGGTTCATCAAATATACATGTAAATTCTCTCAAAACATTGTACATGGCTTTATATAGTTTTTTATTTTTACATACCGCACCCTGCTGGCTGAAAGCATTTGGTTCACCAAGTGCTTTCTGCAAGGTATGAAGAGCTGTCATGAAGCTGTCACTCAGTTCCCCTCTGAAACTGAAGAGACAATGACTAATTACTTGACTTCTAACATCTATTATTGTTTATACTGATATAACTAATATATAATTTGCACCACACCTGCTTTCTTGTTTAGGTGCTTGGCTTGAGCATGTGTTTTCAGTTGGACTGCGGACTGGAGATTTGCCTATATCCTGTTGGTCAGAAGCATCTGAAGCCTTTGACTGGACAGTTTGCTGGTGTGGAATGAGGTCAGTGGTTTGTGATTGGCTGTCATCTGGCTGAGAAGTTCCAGTGGTATGTGACAGGGTAATGGGCTGTCGAGAGGTCAGGTCTGAGGACTCTGACTGGTTAGAATTTTGCTGGCTATTTGAGACAGTGGTTTTGGGTTGGTTAACAGTTTGTTCCAAAACCATGCAGATTGCTGATGACTGGATGGAACTGTGTTCAAGGGTGGTATGCTGCTGAGTGGAATCTGATTCTGTTGACAGGTTTACGGTCTCTTGAGGAGCCATGGCAGTCGTAGATGACTGGATTGCACAGTGCCCATTGTCAGAATCCGAGGCTGGTGACTGTATAACCTGTTGCCATGTGGCTGTGTCCGAGGCTAGTGATTGGGTGTTGTTGTCAAGTACTGAGCCCTCACTAAGAAAAGGTGGCGCAGTGCTGTGCTGAGGTGCGTGGGCAGTTGCTGTCTCTGTAGATTTGGGAATTACAGGGACAGAAACAGCAGAGCTGCTGACAGAGGCAGCCTGAGGCTGACGAGCTGGAGATTCTGGTAGTTTCTCAGTGGCCTCATGATATTCGCTTGCGTCACTCTCATCGTCTGAACTCTCAGAACTGCTCTCTGATGAGGTGGACTCATACCTATAGTGCATACCTGTAGTTACTGCTCTTATTCAATAGTTACTACAAAAAATTACTACTAGAGGACAGAAAATGCTAATGCTAGTTCCCACTAACTGGCTAAAGTGACTAAAAACAGTTTAATAGGAATAGTATATAATAATTACACAGTAAAAATGCTGAAAATAATAGTTTAATAAAAAGTCTTTTTACCCTCCATTTACTCCTATGAACTGCAGATTCTTCTTGGTTGAAGGAGAGCGTGGTTCTCTGTCTGCCTTACGCTTCATGATTGATCTCAAGCTGGAATGAGGAGAGGCTTTAACAGAAATAAAGAGCCTTAATGTTAATGTTTAAAAACCTTCAGCGGTCTTAGTAAGTTGCATGTTTTCATGTATTGGTACAAAAGCATTAAATGGAAGAATGGCAAAAGAAATACCTGGTTGGGTTGTACCTTCATGTGACTGCATAACTTCTGTGGCCAGCTGCTGTTGCTGCTCTCCTTCCTTTAGCCTCTGGCAAAGAGGAGCCACTTGATTGGACTTTGTCTTCATGGCAGTGGCAGGGCTAGTGACTGGAACTGATGTGGACAATTCACTTCTTAAGACCTCTCTTACCTGCTTGGAGCTTATTGCAATAGGTAGCTCCTTAGGTGATTCTGGGACAGTAGGGAGAAGGAGAACACAAAACACAGCAAGCTTCAACATGGTCTATTACACTTTGTAAGTGATAGGTAAACAGTGGAAAAGACAGTGGAGTGGGTTGGAAATTGAGGTATCAATACATACCTTCTGCACCCAGAGGCTCAGCATATCCTCTGTGAGGAGCCCCTTCCAGGAGGGTTGCAGAGAGAGGCCTGGTCAAGGCACTGCATTCCTGAGCCCTGAGCAAAGTGCCTACTCCCATCACTGTAGGCTGCTCCAGCGTGTACACCTGGATCCCCACTGTCCTCTGCTGCTTCTGCTGGCTTTGCTGGGTGAAGCTGACCAGTGTGTGGAGGCCAGCCCCTGCCAGGCTCTGTTGCTCCTGCCAGCCCAGGCTGGTGGCCCTCACAGCATGATTGGCTTGCGGGGATCCAGCCTGCCTCTCCTTCTGCGCTGTCTCCACCTGCATCTGTGCACTCTGCAGCTCTTGAATAGTCTTTCTCAGCTGTGCCTCTAACTGGTCCACCTTGGACTTTAGAACTTCCATTTCTGGCAGAAAGCCCAAGTCTTCCTCCCTCACGCCTACACCCACCTGGCAAGTACCCCTCTCCTTACAGTCCGGCCCCACACCGATGGTTCGAACTTCCCTCCTGCCCCCTGGCCGAACCCCGCCCACTATCACAGTATCCTCTATCTCGCAGCCCGAGTCCTGACGCGAACCATCAGGGGTGGTGGGCGAGAGTCCCCCTTCTAATTTGCTGGTGCCATCCTCCACTCCCTCCTCTGGAATGTCAATGTAGAGTTCCCCACGTGGGCGCACGCGGCCAAACCCAAGCGTGTGACCTAGGAACTTCTGGCTCTTGAGCTGCACACTGAGCTGCCGCTTTTCCTCCTGCAGCACAGAGATCTTCACCTGCAGCACGGGAATAGTCTTCACTTGCTCTTCAAGATCCCGGATCTTCCTAAGGGCCATGGCCATCTGCTCACGTACATGCTGCAGGTGGGCCGGGGTAGGCGATACGGGTGTGGACAGGCCTGAGCTGGCTGGCGTGTATGAGCCGCACCCACCCTGGGCACGGTTGAAGCTGTGGGCACTGGACAGAGAGGTGTTGGAGCCGGCAACACTGCTGTGCATGCTGCCTAGATTGGAAAAGCGCTGGGTGTCCTTCTCTTCCTCCAGCTTACGGCGTGCGTCCAGCAGGGTCTTCTCCACGCGTGCCATGCTAAAGTTGGGACGCTGTGAGGTGTGATAGCCTGGTGCACAGTATGAGTAGGATGAGTGGCGGCTGTCCATGCTGGCGTTGGAGCACAAAGACTCAGTGGAGGTCCACCATGAGCCTGTGTAGCCATAACCACGGGGCAGGGAACCATAGCGTGGACGTCGCTGAACAGGCACTCTCTTTATGGTGTTGCCCTTCTCAATGTCATTAACATATTTGAGGAAGTCAAGATCAAGACGGTAACCATAGGGGGTCTCTACTGAGTAGGGAGCCTCTGGGTCCTTTGGGTGCAGGGAAGGGGGGGCTGGAGGGTTAATCTTCCCTACAGAGAGGGGAAATCAACTTTAAACCAGAGGAAATCTTAGTCTAATCTCAAAGCCAGACTACAGTGAACAGCATTACCTGTAGGCTATAGACAGCTAAAGAATTTATTACAGTAGTTACTCCCTTTAGGATTTCTTAATGAAAATAAAGAAAATAAAGAAAATAAAGACAGAGATGAGGTTTCTAACAAACCAAATCCTTTTGGTAAATAGGTCCATTAGTACACATTTTGGGGAAATAATAACAGCTATCATTGTGTGTAGTGATGGGCAAGGACTATCTGACAATTTAGGCATTTCAAATATATATTTTTTCATAAATTAAAAATAGAGATTTGTCATTCACCCTTATTGGTTTCATTTTACTTCAGCCAAATATACTTGACAGTATGTACTAAACAACAGTTACCTAACCTAAATTGTACAATAGCATGTAAAATGTTTTTGCTTGTGTTTCTGTATGGTGCATTGTTTGACAGATGTTAAATTATTTGAGATATGTGAGAACTATGATATAAACGATGAAATACTAAGATGTAAGATATAAAAATATCCAACCTGGGAAGCTGGTGTCCATATGCAGCACTTGAGCCATGATTCAACAGTAACCTCCTGTAACACCATTACATACAAAACCTGGAAAAGGACAAAGAGAGAGCGAGAAAGTGAGAGACACACATATTACTGCATACAAATCATGAACAACCAGTCATCATTCATCCAGTGACATAAGGCCAGCTGCCACCACTCAGAAAAACACTCCTGTGTGGTCTCTACAACACTTACACAAATGGTCCTGCTCATGAGCATAATTCTGCCCATTGGTTGAAAGGCAGAGGAGCACAGTCAGTCAATGACGATGCGTAATGTGGGTACATTAGGGTTTATTATGGTGTAATTCTACCAGTTGCAGTTCATAAGTGTCTTTCTTTCTATCTCCACTGCTGGGAGATGACTGTTTTCTGTTAGCTTCTGGATATCATGCTCATACTTAGAGGGAAGAGGGTGGAAAGGAAAGTTTTGTTGGCAGCAACAATGACTTGTGGAGAAAGGGCCTCTAGTTACAACCTTATTAGGAATCATTTCTCTCTTGACGGTTCTCCATATGGAGGTGCTGGAAAAAGAAAATGCTCACGCTCACGCTCACACACACACACACACACACACACACGCTCACACACACACACACACACACACACACACACACACACTTTCTCTCCCACGCTTTTCCATGCCTTCCACCTTTGTCCATATCCCTTTTTCTTCCTTTTTACTTTTCCAATACCTCCCTCATTCTCTTCCCCCCCTCCCCTTAGTCAGCTGAGGATCAGGAGACTGCAGATGACCGCCATCTCCTTTCCTCCTTTCTGTCTCAGTGGTACATCCCAACTCCAGCAGAGACCCATTCCACGTGCAAATCAGTTGGGCCAAACAAAACAAGCATTGACTCTGAGAATGTGTGCATATATCCTATTAGCTTCTAACGTAGCACGATTACATTAAATATCCTGATGACTTTAGCCTGTACTCTCTTCAACTTGCACATGGCTTCTGGAGCTAGAGTCTTCTTGCCAAAGATTAGCTTTCTAGGCAATTACTGTGAGGGATAGGGAGAGGGAGGGGGTTGTACACATGAGTCATCCCTCCCTTGGCTATGCCACTGACAATATGTGAGTGGCCAGTTTAAAACTGTTGTTGCAGAATTCACAGGGCTCTAAGAATCCTTTGTCCACTGGGCTGAGGTCAGCCATGTTTAATTTTTCCATTCAAACAATTATGGGGCCTTGCTTTCTAATTCACGCCATTTACCCTGTGCCTATCCAAGGCTGCACAGGAAAATATAGGGCACTCGGAAACAATGACGAAACTGACTCAGTATTTTTGTGACCTTTTCAACCAACAAACAAGTCCTTTTTCCTTCTTTCCCACTGTATGCTCTCTCATTTTTTCTTTCGTGCTCTTGTCCACTTTAAGTGTAGTTGTATGACACCTGGATACAGGGAGTAGGGAATTACATGACTTACAATTGCTTAACAAAAATGTAATACAGCCATGATGCAAGTCCTTTGAAGTTTAACCATAGGTTTCTGAGGAGAAGCATAAGCATCTACGAGAACACGTGTCCGAGTGTGTTGTTTTTTCTGCGTGATTTTGTACATTCCTGTATGAATGTGCGCGCGCACGTGTGTGTGTGTGTTTGTGCATATGTGAAAAAAGCCAGCACGGGGGTAGGGGACAGACATTACAGGGAAACAGATGATAAGATATAATTAGAGTGTGCAGTTCAGTGAAACAGTATGGCAAACATCTCAGTATCGCCCAAACTACCCTCTCCTCTTAACATGCTTTCCCCACTGTTTTGGTCTCTCTTTCCTTCTCCTGAAGAACCTCCACCCCTTCTCCTCTCCATCTGTCTCTACTGCCCAACTTAAGACATTCACAGTTCTTCTAATTCCTTGTTTCCTCTCCTTTCCATTTCTCCCCCCATTTTAACCCCCAGTGTTTTGCCCAGCATTCCAAACAACCCTCCCCCACTCATGCCAGCAAGATTGCCCTGAGCAGAGCAGTATTGGTGTGAGCTTATGATATGTACATGTATTTGTGTGCATGTGTGAGTGTGTGCATGTGCATAGCAGTGACCTTCCTCCCTGCATGGCAGGCCATAAACAGTGTTTAATTGAGCTGATAGTGAACAGAGACCAGTGGATCACCTTCCCTCCATAACAAGCTGAATGAAGGATTTCACTAATATTGCTAGTTCCCCTCTCTACCCAACTCAAGATCAAAAAAATCTTGTCCAGACCCAGATCACGCTCTCCCTTTTCCCTACCACCCTTCCCTACATTCCAAACCAGTGGCAGTTAACACTTCCTGCCTCCAGGGCCATGCATTTAAATGATTAAGATTAGTAATCTAGAAGGAGACATCTCTCCAAAGGTTAGCAACCCGCAAATGGCCTGTGCCCCATGACCAAGTTGTCATTTAGAGTTTAGAGAAACTTTTATACTTTTTCAAAATAAGTCGATAACAAGTTTGTTCTAAGGATAAGTATTAAGTAAGTGTATATAGGCAACTGGTCTTCTGAAGCATAAACATACAAAAGCCTTTGTAGTGTGTGTTAGCGTGTGAAATTCAAGACCAGAAAGGGTGACCACTTCAGTGGAATCAGAACGCTTTTCTTCAAGTCAGAAATGCATTTAATTCTTGTATCCAGAAAGTTCTAAGACAGTAATGGGAATGGTTTTGAGGGCGTTTTCTCAATTTAAAAAATGTGACTCGCAGTGCTACAATTCTGCTCTCTCCACCCCAGCCCTTATCACTGTTCTTTTCTGTCCTCTTTCTGTCCCCCCCTTCTTTTCTTTAGGGTGGTACCTTAAGTTTGAAGGAAAAAATATGGAATTTATGAGCCGAGTTTAGCACCGGCTTCTTTGAATCATATGTAGAAGTGTAATGACCATGTGCGTGGTTATTCACATCAACACTGAGCTGTATCCCTTGGGGGTACATCATTCATTTAGGTGGAATGCCCTCTTCTCCCAGTAACACACCAGGAATGCCACACCCTGAGTATAAAAATTGTCCTGGAGCCTAAAGTGGACAATCATCTGTGGGAGCAGTCAGCCAAATACCTCCTCCGTGTTAAATATGCTGTTGGGCTCCACATCCTCACTGCTTACCATCACAAACACCACACATCCCCCTCGCCCAGATCCACAACAACATGAGGTTTGGCAAGTCCTTCTAACGTCTGGGAAAACTCTACACAGTAATGTTGAGCAATGTTTTTCAGTTTAAATGCTTCTAATGACTCACACTCCTAAAGCTGGAGCCAGAGATGAACATACACACACACCCCGTTGGTCACACTCTCCATCAAATCGAACAGCTCTAGCCTCCCATGGACAGCTCAAGCTTGATGATTGTGATCATAGATGATTTTATAAGGGTGCAATTGGTGCACTTGCACCTCCTACTTAATTCTGTTTGTTAACAGTGGCACCAATGGTGTGATGTGCTCCCAGTGTCTTTGATGCAATACCGGTGTGGCCTCTCAGTTGTGAGATATGACGGTGCTCATGTTTATACAATTGCTGTAACGATTATCACTTGCTATTGTAATCTCTTTTTGTGATGCACAGTTGTGATAGCGAGCTGTAATCTTTTGTAACATTTATGCCTATATGCCTATAATGTACACAGCCAATATGTAGAGTCAGGTAGTTATATCTGGGCTCCTTTGCACTGCGTTTGTAAGGTGTAAAAATGACCTATGACCGAGATGAGTGTGATTGATTCTGTTGGGACACACCATAGACTGTTCTTGAGATATGCATGATCAGAAAAAAATCAGCTTTAATAAATTGTACAACTGCATCTTAGGATTTTTTGTTTTCCTCATAATGAATTCTTCAACAACCCACTGCGGGAAAGGGAAAGGGTGCAATATGAATATTCAAATGTTAGTGGGCCTGTTACTTCATTCCATGATGGAACAAAGTCATACTGAGAACATTGAGTTATATTGTTCCAACACTTGCCAGTGTCTGGAATGATAAAATGTAAGATAGAGAGAGAGAGAGACAGAAACAGACCCTTATAGAGGAAAAGAGTGACAGCCAGATTACAAAAGGACCATTCATTCTGGCCCTAGGTCCACAGCTGGTTCTAATAGAGAGTGAGAAAGAGCGAGAGCGAAGAGAGAGAGAGAGATTGCCTGAACACTCATGTACATTGAGCTGTTGCTGAGAGGTCCCATTCTTTCAATGATACACAAAAAGAGCAGACCTTGACACTGTCATGGGGTGGTTAAGGGTGATGGTCATTCACCCCACCCCCATCTCCATGAGGGTCTACCAAAAATAAAGCGTCGCCAACGATCAAATGTTCAAATATTTTACTTAAATTTGCAATGAATTCACTGTGTATAATGACCAAAACAACAATAGCACAATCACTTGTAAAGTCATCTTAGTACACATTCAAACACACAAGTAGGTCTTCACACAGGCTAATGCAGGCTAGAAAAAATAAATCGACTGCGTATCTCACTCAAAGAGAACCATAGCATCATTAAACCTTCCTTTTTTACTCCATCATTAAAACAATCCAGCGCACAGAGCCATGGCTCATTACCAATGAATGCATTTGGGTACAGGTCAGAAAGAGTTACAGGAAAGAGAGCAGCAACTCCCCATGGACTCAGAAACAAGTCCCTCACTTCCTTCTAACCTAGCCTAGGAAAGACATAGATCACGAGAAAGAGATATGGAGGATAAAAGAAGAGAAACAAGTAGGAGAGCACTAGAAAAAAAACAGCATTAAAATAAGAGGAGGAAAGAAAAAATAGATGTGAAAGGAAAGTAAAACAGATGGAGAAAAATATGCGGTAAATGCAAATGGAAACTTCTAGATTTAAAATACTCTTTGCAGTAAGACAAAGCTCCAGCCTGGTTTTTAGGTTAATAAAGCTTCCAGTCTTAGTCCCTGCAAATACCAATAGCCTTACATCTTGCAGCCTTCAGTGGGCTTATACTGTAAAGTAAACATGGAGGGAATGGATGGGGCTTAAAACTGGCTTAGTTGAAGCTCGGGACGTTAATATAATCTATAATCACAACAAACATCTCCGGACAGATTAAACTGTCTCCTTCTAAGACATCGTCTTCATATTCAATGCATTCCATTGCCCGGTTAGGGAGGAAAACAGATGATTAGGAGACTACAGAGATTAAAAAAAAAACTGGATCATAATAGAACATTTAATAAGTAGATTTCAAAGTCAGCATGTTTCAATGATCCAGCCAGAAAGTTATGTGTGCTAAAATGAGCTAAGCACAGATATAACTATACAAATACAACTTAATATACTTTCATAGGGAAGCTTGGAGTTCTGGGAATAGCTGTTGGTGGTTTAGCAACCGCGTGCCAGTGTCTATAGTTATAGCATAAACTGTGATGACATTCAGTGGTTGAGGAATGAGTAACCCATAGCAGAGGTATTTGAAGAACCCTCTGCCCAAAGTAAAGAGCTCGATACTTCTTAATTTGGCACCAAAGCACTTCTGAGAACAACCAAATGCCGAAATCCTTCCTATCTGAAGTCCCCATGGCCTGCACATACACTCACACGAGGGCTGCTTTTTACATTAGGGAGTGGTTATGGAGAAACAGACGCTATTTGGTGTAGCAGCCAGAGCTCGGAGCCCAGGATGAGGCCTCACCCTGCTCACATTACTGCAGGAATGAGAGAGAGCAGAGAGCCACACACGTCATCACACTATTGGTCACAGTGCTGACCTCTAACAGGAAACGGTCCATGGGTGGGACAACAGGAATTGCTAAAGCAACCAAGAAGAAGAAGAAAAAAAAACAAGGAAAAAAAAACCATGCATTAAAGTAGAATTCCTATGAGACTGAGGGGGATTAAGAGTGGTGAAGGGTAGAGAAAAGCTGTCTGGAGTGGAATGCTTTGGAAAATGTGTTCAGAAAGAGTGGTAAAGATCAAGGTGAACAGTTTTAGGCAGAATGATGAGGGAATAAACTAGTGTGTGTGTATAAATTAACATAAAAGTTACTAATGTGTTATTTAAAGAAAGATTGGAGACTTGGGCTCGGTGAGCGCACACCGAATGATAATGTAAACAAAAGGGGGTGGAGTGGGGTCAGAGAAGTCTTATAGAAAAGAGTACAGATACATTCAAGTTCCAGGCCCCAGGTTCACAGCAGCGGAGGCATGCATATGTTAATACCAACATTTAAATCACAAAAATCATAACCTTATTTTAGTGAGAAAAAAAAACCCTAATTAAGGAAGCGACTTGGATATCAATAGCAGTCAACTGCGCAGTCCCTGAACTAGGAAAACGAAAACACAAATGACATCAGCGTTGCAAAGTACTGAGAATAAACACAAAATGATCATACTTTGGCCTAAACAATAATGCACTCAAACTCATCTTTGACTTTGGTTTCTTTGGTAGGTTAATTTGGCTAGTGTTTACTGCCCATTTGCCGTCACTTAGGAGGAAATTTAAGAAGAAATTTGACTGGATCCTTCAGAGTACGGAAGATGATTCACAGCTGATCCAGGGTCAGGTTTCCCCGTAACGCACTGTTGACGTATTGCACTTGACATGGACACTTGTTCCAAATCAGTGGCACATTAGATTCATTATTCTCGATTGTGAAACTGTGGATAGATAATACAAATTATCATGGATTTTTAAAACTATTTGTGTGTACTATTGTACATCAAACAAGGCAAAAGTATTGTACCTAAATGCTAATTACCCCACCCATGGCAATACTGTGAAATATACATTCCTCCCTAAGATGCATGAGACATTAAGACCCTAACATTGCTTCCATGTTTTAGGAGATTAAGTGAGTCTGTGCTGAAGATTATGGTTTCCCCACGTTGGATGCTGCCCAAAGGAAAAAGACAAGGGACGTAAATAGCATAAAAACCATACTTAACACTAGACCTGTCCTTACTACCAAAACGTGCAGCTATAATTATTGTAGGTAGATCAAGTTATTCACAGCTTTTTTGAGCGGTGATGGTGGAAGGATTGTGGAAAGAAGGTGGTGCCCTCTCTATAGTGCGTGGCACTAAACATTTCAATGCCCTAAAGCCTGTAAAGTACATCTACTAAGACAGTAACCAAGATAAAAAATTATTATTATTATTTTTTTTAAAGCTTTATCCTATGCTTTAAGCTGGAAAAAAACAAACAAAACAAAAAAACACGGGCACATACATAGGCCTATCTTCTAAGCTTCATGGTCTGGACAAAACTCAGTTTGCCAGAAAGGGTTCATTTAAAAAAAAATTTTTTTTTTAAAACAATAATGCATTCATAAAAAGGAGTCTCAAAAGTACGACAATAAAACAATCCGACAACAGACCGCTGACCATTGCAAGTAAAAGCAGCGGATCTGAACGCGACGCAGCAATCTAACGAACATCTGGAAGTAATGCAAACTCCGAAACAGCGGTTCCACCCTCTCCCCAGAGTCAGAGCAATCAGGGGCTTTTACTTTACACCTCAAACGTGAGAGTCTGAACCCGAATCAACTTTAAAAAAACAAAACAAAAAAAAAAACCCTGTTAAATAATCCAAGGTGATATCCACGCAGCTCTAGAAAGGCAATCGGCTTTCCCATGACTTCAGGAGTACAAACCTCGAGCGCGTCCCCTCTCAGCCCGCGCACGCATCAGGGCTAGATCCCGGCCAGATGTTGCACCCTAGATCAAATAGGTGTGCGGTGTGCAAAAGCAATGTTGCACATTTCCCCGATCTTCACTTCTGCAATCAGGGACGCACGAGCCCATGAGCGGGCTGCGCGGGCTGCGCGGGTTTAAAGGCGTTGCGCGCGCGCCGAGGCGAGCAGCGCGTTCCGCTTCAAAGGCGCGTTTCATCCGCTCAGATCCGCTCGACAATAAACCGCGATTAGTATGCAGCACAATTTTCCGACAGCCTCCAGGGAGAAGACATAACCATAGTGCTTAGAATAAAGCCACGAGAGCGCGCGGTTCGCAGTCCCCGTTACTTTGTTACCCTCGGGGCAAAAAAAAAAATCTATTATCGCAATCATAAAATTTAATAAAAAGAAGAAGTGTTTATGCATACCTGTCTGAATGCATGCAAACTAAAGAAAAACTTGACGAAAATGATATTTAGCTTACCCTCTTCTTGTTCCCGTGTAAGGCCAGCAAGCTCACTGACAGCCAGACAAAAACACTGCACGCACAGCACGAGATGAACCTCCTCTCCTCCTCCTCCTCCTCCTTCTTCTCCTCCTCCTCCTCTCATCGCTCTTAAAGAGCCAACAGCAAACCACGGACCACGTTCTCCACACGCACGACAGCGTGGAATTTTCACATGAAGGATCCAACCACAAGGCAAACGCGTTGCTTTCTTGTGCAGTAAAGAACATGCATTTGGTCATGATACACATGCTGGATAAATATGATCACAGATCCATGGTTTTTGTTCGATCCTGTCCGCTCTTTAGCTATAATGTTTATTGGAGCACAATGACGTCATATTCCCCCCCTTGGAGAAGCCGAGGAGGTTAAGGGGGTGCAGCTGCCTGAACCTGCAGCTCAGGGAGATAAAGAGCTTTAAGCATCATCTCGCGGCTTTCGACAGTCTCCCATGTTGATTATTAGGACATAAAGGGTAGGAGAATCTGAAGCTAGGTTAGATGAAGGCTTGTGTTTCCCTCCTCTAAGGTAGGAGGCTTAATGTTATGGTGGTCATTCCATATTATTGTCACATATACATACACAAGAACAGTACAGTGAAATTTGATTCTTCGCATATCCCAGCATGTTGGTAAGCTGGGGTCAGCGCGAAGGGGCAGCTATGATACAGCGCCCCTGAATGTTGGCTCTTAAGATTTGTAATGTGGAAGCTTGGGAGAAAAAAAAAGAAAAAAAAAAAAAGAATAATCATCGGCGGATCTCCAGATTTTGAGCAACTGCAAACCGTAGGTAGTGATCACAGTGCGTAAAGCACGTCCAGCTGCTCAATTGTGGCCAAGAAACAGCTCATAATTTGTGCCCGTAACCTTTGACTCACAAGAATGTCAATAAAAAATTGAAAAAAACTGTCTGGTCCATCAAAGTCTGTCCCATAAATGGCTCTGCAACACTATTAATCTTTCAAACTGGTGGCAGACAATAAACATAAATGTGCTGTAAAGCTATAATATTATACCCAGTTAGTTGGCCATCTAGCTGCTTTTCATTTCTCCCAATGGTGCTGTGAACACAGTGGAGCTTTGTTAGGAATCTGCAAACTATACAGGCTCTGTCTTAACAGCTTACAGGCTTAAAGCAGCACCTAAGAGCACAAACTGCCCTAGGGTTTCAAGTTGACCCAATGAATTTTCCTCTTCAACTCATTTGATTCATGTCTAAAGCTGCAACCATCAGGTTCAATGAATAGTGTGCTTTTAGGTTATAAAAGCTAGACAGTCCCATGCCCAATGAACTCACATCGTTTTCTGTCTGTAAAACAATTTAACAACCTGGTCATAATTAAACTCTTTGATTAATTCTCTCTCCTAGATGCAATCTATGACTGTGCATCCCTGTACAACAGGAACTACAGAATTTCTGGGCTTTACAAATTACCAAAAGATGACTTTCTGGGAACACCTGAGCTGGAGGTGAGTTGGAGCTTGTTTTTGGTGGATCTCTGTTTGATGGTCTTCTCAATGACCCTCTTTAAATCACTGGTACCATTGGATTTAGGTGCACTGTGATATGGAGAAGCATGGAGGTGGATGGACAGTCATCCAGAAACGCAGAGTGGGTTTGACCAGCTTCGACCGGGACTGGAAGCAGTACAAGAACGGCTTTGGTACAATCCGTGGGGACTTCTGGCTCGGCAATGAGCACATCTATCGTTTGACCCGGCAGCCCACAGTGCTCCGGATAGAGCTGGAGGTACGAGTGCACCAAATAAAGCACGACAAAGACAAAGGTTTTACCTGTCTCATGAGGTGCCTGACGCAACTCGTAACAATACTGACCTTACCTAGAGTTTTTCATAATATGAAATCGGCTGAATGTCCCTGTTATTGGCCAACAATTTCAGGACTGGGAGGGCAAGTCACGCTACGCTGAGTATGGTTTCTTCACGTTGAGCAATGAGCTGAACAGCTACAAGCTCTTCATTGCAAACTACAGTGGGAATGCTGGGGACTCACTTCGCTACCACAACAACACCAACTTCAGCACCAAGAACAAGGACAATGATAAGTGTGTAGATGATTGTGCCCAACTTCGAAAAGGTAAGAAACCATGAGACACACTGAGAATGACAGAGGGTGGATGTTAGTAGTCCTTGTTAGCAATGATATGAAAGTTAATAAATACTTTTCAAAAAAAATTCTGCAGGTGGTTACTGGTACAATTGCTGCACCGACTCAAACCTGAACGGTGTGTTCTATCGTCATGGGTCGCACACCAAGAACAGCAATGGCATCACTTGGTACGGATGGCATGGACCAAACTATTCCCTCAAACGGGTGGAGATGAAGATCCGGCCCCAGAACTTCACTCCTTAAGGAAATTCTACCCCTTGCTCGCCATAACCACATGCAAACCTTATGCAATACACATTAATGCTTTTGTGTCTTTACCTGGGAAAGCATCTCAACATATGCATTTGTATTACAGAATATTTCTGGATTGAATGTGTGATGAGCGATGTATGATTGTAAATGGCTGTTGTTTTTGATATTTATCTCAAATGATTTTATTTTCTTTAAGCTTTTCTAGAAGCATTTATGCCATTGATCAATGAGCAAGGATTTCGTCTCATATTTGGCTTATGTTTTAGAACAAGAGGACATGTTTCTCAGATTAGGTCATATCTTCTTCAGAGTTGGTCTTTGTTAGAATGGGGGTAAAAAAATCAAACAAAAAAAACCCACCTTTGACAGATAAACTAGATGCATTTACTTTTGGTAAATAGACAGATAGATTACGCTGAATTGTGTAAAATGTGTACAGTTCTATATACCACTGAATGATTAATTAAATTGTATTTTTAAAAAAACAGTGTTTCTTGTTTCGTCATACTGACATTGAAAATGAACTACAATTTTACCCTGTCTTGAAAAAAGAAAAGCCCAACACCGTCAGTAGACAGACTTCCTAAGATGTGGTAATGGAGACAGAACTGTGTCTCACTCTATTGGTCTCGAAGCACATGGATCTTAGGTTTCACATCACCATGTTCAACCATGACCAGTCTGCCGAGTCCCTACATCCAAGCCACTCGTACTTCAGTTGACACCAGTTTGTCACAAACTGAGCATCTGAGTGAGACTTCATGTCGAGCTTAACTACCCAGGCCATTAGTTTTTACTAAGAACCATAAAACCCATGTGTTAGGGTCACGGTACTAGCAGTCAAATACTTGGAGACTACGTGTTCAGCTTCGCTGTCTCGCTGTTGTGACGTCATGGGTTCTGAATGTCTTACAGAATATCAAATGATTCTCATCAAACAGCTTGTCTCGATCAATGTGGAAAAAACGGCATATAAAACTGCTTACAAACAGGGCATGAGACATTATGCTACACATGAGAGACACCAACAGAAACCCCAAACTAGAGATGGCACCGATCCGATAACTAGCATCGGTCAGATAGCACAGAAATTGCTAGATCGGATATCGGAGAAAAAAAAAAGAAAAAAAAAGAAAAACCCCGAATCCGATCCTGTAACAAATATAGTCTTATACGGGAAAGTTTTATTAATTTTCTACAGTTGTTGAGATTGTTTTGCCCAGGATTATACTGGATTTACAGTTCTTTTATTTGAAATTGTCTCATTTTGCACACATTTGCACTGTGATATTTATTCATTTTATTTTTTTTGAAAGAGTATATTTGAATAATGCGATTTCAGTAATGGGAAAAGATAAAGTGTGCCATCTCTACACCAAACGCATCACACAAAAAGCAATAATTAAGCAACTGAACCTTGGAAAAAGTGCGAGACGCAACTCAGAGCAACAAACATCCCAGAAAGAACCGTTCAGTCATTCGACTTATACATTCGCAGTGTTCTATAAACTCATTTGAATCGCTGTATAGCTGATGGAGGGAGGTCTTCTGGAATGCTGGGAGGTCACAGCAGCAAGAACTATGTGGCCTAGCTTGACCTTTTACTGGCATATGTGCAGTCTTTCTGGTGGCTACACTCCATTTCTCAAAGCCATTCATCAAACAGTCTTCTAAAGGGCTTTTGAGGTTAGCTCCTTTAATCGTGAACTATAAATAAGCTCAGACTCAACCGCAGTCACTAATTAGGCTCTTAATAAAAACTGTTATTGTGGTTCAGGTTACAGTCAGGTTTAAAAGTAATGGACTAACTCATTCAAAATCAAAATCAATGGAATTATCAGATTTGCAGCATAAGGAATACTATATTATTTTACTGTCCATACAGTAGCAGTTGAGCACAAGTTATTTGCAGTTAACGATTTACTACTAAGAGGTGAAAGACATTTTTTTTCATTCATTAAATCTAGTATTATGCCATAGAAATCATAGGAAAGGGAGCTACCCAATTAAAATGCTCCATTTTCCCCACCACAAAATATCTCAAAATGATTCCAGAATTTGACTTGCTTTATGAAGACTCCAGTTAATCAATAGAAACTTTAAATTAACCTCTGCACTACTTAACAGTTATTAAAATGCAGGGAGCACATACAGTATACATACACACACAAAGAGTGTCAGACTGATCAAAAAAAGACTGCATTTTAATAACTGTTAAGTAGTGCAGAGGTTAATTTAAAGTTT
>JAOUQW010000019.1:18195789-18206978 GCA_028565825.1 Olivaichthys viedmensis | reverse complement strand
AAAAAATTAATAGGAACAGCTTTGGTAAGACACACTCTCATGTCTGTCTCATCCTAAGACCTATATTGTTAGCACATGATGATTGTAGTTTTGAATTTGCGTTACATGCTCGTGTATCTTAAAATGTTTATTGATAAAGTTTAACAATTGCGCGTAGATTTCCATTGTAAGTGAGTTATGAGTCAACAGTTGTTGTTTTTCTGGTTCTTTTCTCAGTACAAGGAAAATTGGTCAAATTAATGTCCAAGCTAATCACCCATATGCTACAGATGTGGTAGATAGAGACGAGGTTGAAAAAGTATTCTTTTAATAATTATAGCAATACTCATCTCTCTCATATTGAAAACAAGTCTTGCCCTCATTGAAACTGAACAGATGTTCTTATATTAAAATGTTTATTTACTGGGAGACATTTACAGCTTCGTTAATGGGTGCGGGTGCAGGGGCAGGTGCAATACCTTGTACTCAAAGCAGGAGATTGCGAGGTGCAGCAGGTCAAGCAGCCGGTTGATGTGCAGCACAAACATCTCCGAGAGCCAGCGCTCCAGCAAAGCTTCATCAGCGTTCTTCAGCACCCACAGAACGCACACCAGCAGAGTCCTGCTGCACTCAGCAGACAGAGCGCTGCACTGACGACCCACCTAAACACACACACACCACACAGACATTTGACTGTTTACTGACACTAACTCACACACATGCAGTAACAGGGCTATCCTTCCCCTGTTCTGACTCCTTTCTAGAAGCAGGGGGGCATTTCGGCAGTCACAAAGCATGTCCTACCACACCCTCAGTGATAAATGCATAGACGCACATGACCCTCATCTCACCACCATATGCAAGTCATTAACTGCGAATACCTGGTGCACAAATCAAGGCCCTCTACCGAAATATCTTCACTGTCTCACGCCTGAAAAACAAGGGCTCAAGGACAAGCCATCTAATGGCAGAGAGAAGTACTGCAGAGGAGAAAAACATTCATGGAAGCAAGCGGTCTCTTTAAAAGGTGGCACTATGGTGGTGACATAGGAGAGCTGCAGCAATGACGTCCTTTTGCTCAGGAACGGAAAAAACCCCCAAAAAACCCATGCCTCAGAGAACAAGCCATTTTGTTTTTTTTTATCCGACTAGTCTCAACACCTCCCATCAACAGCACTGTGATATATACACATCTATACTACATATGGAACACAAAGATAAATAAATTGAATAAATACAGCACACGTTATAACTATAAACTATATAGAACCCAACAAGAATTAATCAAAAATAAATACAGCACTAAAAACACCACAAAAATATATATCCCATAGCACTAAGAGTTCCATGTTGTTTACAAGCAGGTTTGTTGCTCACCAGTGAGGGCAGAGTGAAGGTATTGACTTTGGAATAGGGTAGTGGCGAGCCAGCTATCGCCATAGCAACAGACGGGCTAATATGGCTGTTGTCTGTATCGGCATCATCGAAGATTGCGGAGGTGTGCCGCACGCGCTGAGGTGAGGGGTCTACAAGTTAACAAAAAGGAAAAATAAACATACTGTGACCTTTGGAACAATGACTAGTCAAACCACAACCGGGTTAAAAATAAAGAGGATAAAAATAGAAAAATAGCTGCAAGTTACTGTATGAAGGAATGCCTTCTTTGTTTGGCTCACCGGTGAAATCATGGAGTTGGGACAGCGTCTCCATGACAATAGGGATGAGTGGCAAGTAGAGTTGGGCGATATGGGCTCGGACCTGGGGGTCGGTGTAGCGTGGGTCTGCGTCATGACTGCACAACAGAGAGTGCACCGCACTGATTGCCTTCTTGTGTAGGAAGAACATGCTGCTGGAGAGAGTGACAGCGACTTGTGTTAGTGTGAGGAGTGTGTGCGTGAAGTGTGTGTGTGTGTGTGTGGGTGGGTCTTACCCTTCTCGGTCAGGCTCCAGGATAAGGGCGAGCTCGGAGAGCAGTAAGCCGGACAGGAAGTGCTGCTGGCGAAAGGGCACTGACAGCTCAAACATGCTGACTACACCCTGGTCCTGCACTGGACAGGAGAATGCTGAACTCTGGAAACGAGAGAGAGAGCAACATGAGTGACTTTAGAGTGAGAGAGAGAGAGACAGATGGCATTTTACATGTCATACCAAAGTGGAACCCAACCTTTTTCTAAGGCGCACATTAATTCTGCGTCTTTTTGTGGATCAAGTGGTAAACTGTTTGTTATGTGGGCATTGATATAGCATTTAATTCCACATCATATAGGAGCCTTCACCTGACGATAACAAACAGGGGTAACTAGCATGCATGGTATTTTTGTGGAAAATTTAGAAGGGGAACTACAGAAATTGAGGTATTAAAAATAATTCCAGTGTAATAAAGCTAGACTAGATGCCAGGCCTATTCAACTGGCAGCCTGCAAGCGGAATGCAGCCCTTTACAACGTTTCAAAGCACCAGACTGCTGCCAATTAATAGAATAAATAAATATTACTAATAAACACTGAACACTCAACATTCATATAGTTCTTGGCGTATTTGTCGTAGGGATCGCCGACATCACAAACGAGCGAAATGGTTCCAGCGGGAGGCATAAACAAGCTGAAAAAGTGACAGAGCGAGTGATTTTTAGTTGCTGAACAACGTTGTGGTGCGTGTTCAATATCTTGCACAATTAGTCGGGATAACGCAATGCATTGCCATGCTCTCCATCCTTTTGCGTCACTGAGTCTTTCACTCTGATTACATCAATTCCACACACACCACCATGCAACACAGAGTTATCAACACAGAGTTATCCACATTTTTGGCAACAGACAGTGGTATTTCAGCGCTTTTCAGAAGAGAAGCCCAATGTCATTCACCAGCTGAAAGTGCCATTTAGCCTTTTGCTGTCGAGCTACCTCGGAATGTCAGCTATCTAACCAAGTTGATATTTTATTACTGCACTCTTCTGATGGCCGTTTGGTGTATTTAGTAAAAGACCTATAACAGTAAAATAGAGCACCAACAGCGCTTCGAGGCCCTGGCCAAAGAGCAGGCCACAGATCGACAGGTGCGCCAGAGTCAAGCAAACCCAAGTCACTCATGTCGCTTGTGGGCGTGTGTGACGACCACCATCATCGTCCCTTGTGGCTATGGCCTGTCTGTCTTTTTAAAGTTCTGATATGAGATGGCTGTAGCCAAAATGTATACACTCAACTGTAAAATTTATACACATCACCGTGTTACTTTTGTTTAAAATGCATCATTTTTATATTGTATTTCAATACAATAAGAGATTGTGGCTTTTCTTCCATTTTGAGCGCCAAATGCGGTTGAATTGGGACTAAATGTGATTGGTAGGAATTAATTTGCATATTATTGAGAAAATCTCAATTCAAATGTCACTTTTTCGCATCACAGCGCCGTGTCACGCGAATGAACAGTCGCCCGTTGCTTTGTTGCTTGTTGGTGTGAACGCAGGGCAAGAGACAGGCTGTGTTGACAGTGAGTGCGTGTCTGTGTGTACCTGTGAGGTGGTGGAGGAGGTTGAAGGTGATGGAGAGGATGGGGGGCTAAGGGTGGCGCATGGCAGGTTGAGTGTGACGTAGTGCTCATGACTGCACACTATACGCATAAAGTCCAGCCTCAGAGCCATCAGAGAGCTAGGGTTCTGCGTTGTGTGCAGTTTATTGGAAATCTAAACACACACACACACAAAGACACAAAGATTAAATTCATGTAAATGTCATTCAAATGACAAGAACGCAAGAGGGAATGTGTGCGCGCACCTGTTTGTAGTAGGTACGGATGAGGTTAAATACAAATCCCCGGTCCATGAGAGAAAGCAGGTCATTGAGGAAAAAGGCCAGACTACTGTTTAATCTCTCCACAAGCTCGACATCCTGATACAGACACACACACACACACACACACAGTTATAGAGCGCCAAGCAATATTCCTGCTCATTCACTGGACTAGGCTTGTAAATGAGACCGGAGTGGATCTTGAGTGTAAAAGCTAATCTAAAACCCTTACCTTGTGGTGTCTGCTGCCTATATCTGCACTGATGGCGCACACCAAGGCGGCAATGTCATCCACAAAACGGTCAGGGAAACGCTGGCGTCTTGGCACGTCCAGCTTGGATGTAAGGAAAAGGTGATGAGCCATGCTCTTCCCCTGTGAGAGACAGAAGAGAAAAACTTACAAACATCGCAAATAAACACCAAGAACTGTTAAGACACCAGAAACCTGAATAATCCCATGAAAGGCAAAGGCTATGATGTGAAGTGTTCACTATATTTCATCCTGCACCCAGGATACTTATTCTGTGTGTAGTTGCCAAACAAAGGACTCTAAGCTCGATACTGTTTACCTACAGATTGCATAGGTGTTGTGTGTGTATGTAGGTGTGCGAGAGACTTACCATGAGCTGGAAGAAAAACCAGGCCTGCTGCAGCGCTGCCTCTCTCACTGTACTAGTGCTCACCACCCACTGCAGAGCCAGTTCCTCATGCAACAACTGGGCACAGAGAGCACTAATTAACGAACACACACGTTTGCACACACACAACAAATCCACACACAGGCAATCCATCCATCTATCCCTTCATCCACTCACCCACTAGACGACCCCACCCCCCGCACCACACACACACACACACACACACACACACACACACACACACACACACACACACCGTCTCAGCCCGCACTGCCACTTGGTGACATGAAAGAAATTGTGATGGGATGAATGAGAAATGGAAGGGAACAAAATGGTGCAAATTTTACCTTTCTGGGCATGTGTCTGAAGGGTGGCGAGAGTAAGGCAGTGCTCTCGACGAACGCCGACATGCGGTTAGCGGCCCGTTCACTGGCCTGCTGCAGGCCCATGGTGAATGAGCATGAGAAGGATGAGGATGGTGAGAGAAAAAAATGGGAAAATGAAGGAGCATGCTTTGATGAAAACCAGGAAATCTGGTAAAACACAAATAGTAAAAAGGCAAGCAACTGAAAAAATGGAATGATTAGGTTAATGGACAAGAAATGGATCGAAAGAGTCCTATAATATCTGCTTCTAACCACTTTTTTTTTTTAAAGGTTAGTGCAGATGGTTATCAACTACAGTAATGTTTATGATGACTGCCCTTGCATTCCACGTGATTCTTCCAGGCAAGCAGCTACAACTAAGGGGGAAGGATTTTAAAAACGTATTCCATGAAAAAAACAAAACAGGCATTACAATAAAAACACCTTATTTCAACCCTGACAAATTTTCAGCCATTTTGACTAAATATGGAACCATATCTAGCAGGGCATAGGCCATGTTGACTGGTGTCAGTGAACTAGCCCAGTTTCAAAAGAAATGCAAGAAAAGGAAAGAGCACTGAAAGATGGAATAGGGATAAGAAGGTGATGGATGAAGAAGAGTAGATTTGATTGCACACAAAGACTTACACATATCTACTCCCCCCCTCCCCCACACACAACCAACCCCCCTGTCACATACACATACACACACAGACACAGACACACACACACACACAGACAGACACACAGACAGACACACCTGAAACTGCTTCCTTACTCAGTCGTTCACTATTCACTATATAGAGTGTTCTACATAGAGCACTATATTGGGCAGCAGTAACGGAGACACCGGACTGAATTCAGACAACACTTACTAGTAAGTGCTGTGGAAACATCATCGTCACTCGCTGTTACAGAAACAATTTGAACGTTACAAATTACCTAGCGAACTATATACTATATATAACTATATATGCACTATATAGTAAATAGGGAACAAATTCAGACACGGCAACGCACACACACACTAATAGGGGGTGATGATGGGGTATAGGGTATTAATAAGACAATGCGGGGTGATGAAAGGGTACAGGGTATTAATAAGACAATGTGGGGTGATGATGGGGTATAAGGTATTAATAAGACAATGTGGGGTGATGATGGGATATAGGGTATTAATAAGACAATGTGGGGTGATGATGGGGTACAGGGTATTAATAAGACAATGTGGGGTGATGATGGGGTATACGGTATCAATAAGAATGCGGGGTGATGATGGGGTATAGGGTATGAATAAGACAATGTGGGGTGATGATGGGGTATAGGGTATTAAGACAATGAGGTAATAATGGTGTACAAGGACAATGGGGGGATACTGGCGTATGGGGTAAGATTCAGCACCTGCTTAAGCTCACAGCTGGAGTTGGGGTTCCGACGGAGCACAGCTCTGGAGCCCCCAGGAGCGTAAGCAGAGTTTACCCAGGAGTGCGAGCGGTCTATTCCCTGCTTATTCACCGATGAGACAAACACAAACACACAGCAGCATAGGACGCACGATCAGCTGGGTACTCATCAGGAAGGGAGGGAGGAGGCGGAAACTGGACTGATAGACAAGAGGTTTAGGAGGAGGCATAGCTTCTAGAGGGGCAAGGAGGGTCGGGCAAAAAATCTTCAGCATTGTAATGCACAGTCCTGCACAGGAAGCAACTCAACCACAGGCATGCACGTCTACAATCAGCAGCCAGCACAGGAAGAGACTGCTCCTTTCATCCCACATAAACAGGAAAAGCAATGGGAGGGGCAGGAGTGGTCGAATGGATTTTATACAGGAAAAACTATACAACAAGAGCCTCTGTGCATTAAACCCATTAAAGTCCAAACATTTCTAAAATAACCATTTTGGGTTATGAACAAGAGAGTTCTGGGAAGCAGGTGCCTTGAAGGGTATATTAATTGAAGGGGCCAATAGGAGAAGAGAGAAAGAGTCCCACCTTGCTGCCAATGATCCTCTGCACCTCATCATCAGGTGAGGCAGGTGTGGATGCCAGGTCAGGGTTGGAGTTGCTGATGCTCTTGGAGCGGGACAGGAGCAGACTGCTGGGGCGGGCCATTGCCCGGGACAATGTCGCATATTGGATAGGAAGCTCGTATGACGATCTACTCACTGAGCAAAGAAAGGGGGGAGTTAACAGCCTTCCCCCCTTTTCAAAACCGTTCACACATGTTTACTTGCCCTAAGATTACTTAGCCAAAAAATATAAGAACATTCCTGTAGCTGTGTGCCTAATGCTTCAGGGTGTTTACACAATGGAAGTAAATTAGCTTAAACTAGGGGTCAAGGTTTTCTCTCTACAAGATAAAAAAGAAAATGGGTTGAAACTTGGCAAAGCCAAGTGATCAACTGAGTGTTAACCAATCATACTCACTGTTTCCCACACACAAGTTACAATTCCCCATGTACATGTATGTAACTTTCATTATACTTTCCTTTAAATACAACAAATCTAAAAAATTCAGTACAGTTAAGTATGCTGGCACAGTTTGGACAGATGGCTTACCAGTAGGGGGCAGTATAGGCTCAGTGGTGGGCAGATGGAAGCAGTAGTGGATATAGGAGGCCAGCAGACTGTTGCGGCCATGCTGATCTTGATTCCCTTCCAGATTCTTATGAATTTGGTTGACCAGGAGAGCCATGGCCTCGAAGGCTGCACGGCCCAAGTTGACTGTGGTGGGGTAGAGGGCAGATAGGGTTTAAGAAGAAGAGAGGGAGGAAATGTAAGGAAGTGAGAGAGAGTAAAAGGCGTGCGCACCAATCTGGCCGGCGATGACAGGAGGGTGGACGATGAGTAGGATGAGTTTGTTCAGCAGCTGGTGCAGGAAGCGCACGCAGGTATCCAACAGTGCTCCCTTCAGGGCTGCCATGCTGGCCTTCAGTTCGGCCTCCACATTGGCCTCGGTGATGATCACATCCTTCAGCCGGAAGGGGAAAGAGTACTCCTCTAAGACATACACCAGGGTGAAGAACTTATCCAGGTAAGGGTCCTACACACACACGGATTAATTATGTGAGAGGTTGTTGAATTCAACACAGAAACCTTGTTCTTAGTAAAAGCATGTGTTGCCATCTAGACTTGATACCTGAGTGTGAACTGAGGAGGCAGCGGTCACCTCTACGTTGAATACTCCTTTGTGATTGTCCACCCACTTCATTCCTGGAAGCTGCACCTAGAAAACACACAAACACATACACACCTTATTTCCATTTAGTCCAAAGAGAAAAATTGCTGCCAATTCCAACAAGCCTCAGGCTAAGCAAAATCAACATTCTTACATCAGGGGTGAGGACGGAGTAGCTGGGTGGAGGTTTCTCCACAGACACAGGAAGGCTGAACGATCCCGTGCGCAGACGGCCATGTTGCATCAAAGGAATCCACTGAGGAGAACAGCAAAGTCTCTCATAACCTGACCATATCAACAGGTTAAATCTATACACCTATAACACGGTACATCATCAAGGCTGAGAAAACCATTCGGCATGCCTTTCAAAATACATACAGGCAGAGAGTGTCAGGGTATTTCATAGAAGAGGGATGGAGAGAGGATTAAGTAAATGCAGAGAGATGCATTAAGAGGCGAGGTCATGAGAAGGCAAGCGATTCAGGTTGCATTGCAGCGTTGCGGGAAGGTGACGGTGCTGAAATGAAAAGTGAGAGGCTAGGAGCTCTTACAGTGTAGCCCACAGGTGTCTCCAGGAGTGTGTTCTGCTTTGGTTGGCAGCTGATGTGGTAGAAGGTAAAAAGCAGGTGGTGGTTGTCGGTGAGGTTCGCAGGAATCTTCATCTTCACCTCCTCGTAAAATTCAGGGGACCTGGCAAAAGAAAGCGCGAATATTGATGTGTGAAAAAAACTGGGTGATTAAAACAGCGCACGTATGATGAACTATCTGCAGATAAGGGCTCTTACTTGTCATGGTAGATCACTGGTGTGTACGCCTCTTTGTAGAACTCTGCACAACTGGATTTTCCAAATATGACCTGATTTTTAAAAAAATGCAAAAAATATGACCACGTGGAGCATTCGTTTCTGTGTTTTCATTCACGGGTTTAGTAAATATAACAAGCTCTGTACTGACCGTCAGTTTATTATAAAACATGCATTGCCACTGTGTCTGATCACAAAGTTCGTTAATCCAGTGAGATTTTCACTCCTACGCTCTGCGGCAGTTGAACTTTCACAAAGTTTGATTTTTTAATTAATATTAGAAAATATTGCGGGCGGTTACAAACAGAAACGACAGCGGGACCGGTCAGAATTCCTTCGGGGGAGCGAGCAGGATTTAAAAAAATAATAATCAATAAATCGAATCAAATAAATACAGTCCCACGCACACCTCGACTAGGAAGTACTCCGTACAAAATCAAGACTTTGAGTACTCTGGGAGTCCACTAGAGGGTACCCAGGAGTGACATTTCAAACACTATAGTGCTGTAGCACATCATATGAGTGGTTACAAGCACCTTCAAAATGTAAAACCCAGAACGCTGTCAGATTAACCTCTTTCCACACATGCATTGCACTGTTGGAACCAGCATATTAATACATGACAAAAATATTGGAAACGCAGGATATCAAGTGTCAATTTGCTGACAATGTAAATATACAACGTGTTTTGCAGACAACTAATGTTACAATGCTGGTTTCACAAAATTCAGCACAGACCAGGCTAAAAGCTCCAGCTCTTTATACGCATCTTCTGCAACATATCCAGCAACATTCTGGTTTATGTTCACATTTCAGTCACATAACATTGCACTATGTCCGGTCCTGGCAAATTCTAGGCATGTCTATTCAGGTTCTGATAAATCTGCGAAACATTTACAGGTAAAACTGCACATATGATTTTTTACATTTTTTATTTATTCTCCATTATAAACAAGCTGTACATTACTTCTAACTGCTTTGTATAAAAGGGTTTCATAAAGTGAAATTTAATTACTAACAGCATTGCAACTTCAGATTGTGGGGAAAAAAGATAATTGAGTGAATTGCGATACTTCCAAAACCTTCTAGACACATTAGAGAGTATCTGCATGATTGCACACCTGCTTGGCCATCACTCAGAGGTAATGCATGCGAACTTTGTTTGCTCCCGCTCACCAGGGCCAATACTCTGCACACAAGTCCAATTGATTTTCGGGAGCGAGAAAGGCTCTAAAGAATGGCTGACCCCACCACTCTTCTGAGTGGTCATTTTCAATGCTCTGCACTAATTATGCCAGATCCTACCCATGTGACCCATGCAATCACACGTTTAAAAGTACAACAGCAAATTCTAACAGAAAATGAAGAACAGAAAATGTTCTATTCGCAACATAACTGGCTATAGCTTGTTTAGGGAGACAAGGAGCGATGCCAGCACAGCAATGTAGCTAATGGCTAATATAAGCTAGCTTCGTTCTCATGAAAACTATATTTAGGCAGTAGAGGAGTTTCTTGTTACTCTTCCCCTGCGGGTTCATGAACGGACTGCTGTTTTAGACCTACGTATTAGATGGATGAAAAGTGAAAACCCCTCTTCTAATCCTGCTAAACCTGGAACATGGACCACTAAGGTGTTTTAGAGAATGATTCTAAAATAACTAGTTTAAAACTGAGAGTAGGGCATAAAACTGTAGCCACACACAACACTTTGAGTACGCGTGTGTTTACGGCTGTGTGTTTTGTGTGTGGACTCACAGGCATGGCCTGGTTGGGGTCCTCTCCCGCCATGAACTGCACCTTTACGGCAATGTTCCGCACGGAGCCCTGTCTGCTGCTGAAGTTAAGACTCTGAGGATACACATACAACAGATTCCTACAGAGAGGGAGAGAGAGGAAGAGAGAGAGAGAGAGAGAGAGAGAGAACACACATCATTAACCTATAGGCTGACAGAGGGGCTTCTTGTAGGTCATGTAAACGCCGAGTACTGGACATTCTATCCTGAATCGCCAGTTTATTAGGTACACCTACCTTGTAACAACGTAGCTCTGTCTAATAAAATGGCCAGTAAGTGTAATGGTGTTTAAAACCCCAGCAACGCTCCTGTGCCTCATACACTCGTCCCAGCGCTCATTGGCCATTTAATCAGATACACCTACCTCAAGGGTGTCAAAATCAATTCGTGTACGGGCCACATTGTAGTTTTTGTGCAGGCGCATTTTTAAACATATTGTTATACGTGGATTTATTCTATAGATTAGCATAGGTTACATCAATAATCTACGCTCTTAAAGAATGCATGACACTTCTAGAGAAAGAAGGGTTTGGAGATGATTACACTATTCAACTGTATGCGCTATAAGGCGTTAAAATGTATTATACTGATTAACAAAGACTTTGACATTTACCAAATGCCAAAAACTAGATTATTTTGTATCTAT
>JAOUQW010000019.1:18122599-18140293 GCA_028565825.1 Olivaichthys viedmensis | reverse complement strand
ACAAGTACAGTACAGTGAAATTTGATTCTTCACATATCCCAGCATGTTGGTGAGCTGGGGTCAGAGCGCAGGGTCAGTTTAACTCATTAACATGTCTGACCGTCCAGTGTCAATACGGCGCACCACGAAGCTTGCTGACGTTTTTTCATGTGTAGAGCTGGAAGACATGGATGATGTTAGTCCAGCGCTTTCTACAGTTCCTCTTACATGCTGTTCTCAGGTCACTTTCTCAAATGATTCCACTGAAAGTAATCTATTTCTAATTTAATTGAAGAATCTAGGTGGCGCTGCTGAAAAACTACATTGTGCCAGACTGGTTGGGCTGGATGTCAAATCCTGTGACGTGTCTGAGCAGTGTAAGTCTGAGCTAGTCGACCTTGTCCTACGCTATGAAGATATTTTCACTCGTCACCACCTTAACTGTGGGGAAGCGAAGGGATTTGTGCATAGAATTCACCTTTCTGATCACAAGCCTTTGTGTCTCCCTATCATCAGAACGTCAACTAGTGAGTACACATTTTCTCTGGTCTTAGTCTGGAAGAGGTCAGACGTTTGTATAGACTTCTGATTGCTTACTAAACGGTCATTGAAGGATGCACATACGCGCTCACATCAAGTAGACTGCTTGGGTGCACCTGGTGGCAATAGTTTGTTCAGTACGATGGACCTTACCTCAGGGTTTTACAACATGCCACTTCACAAAGATGACAAGAAGTACTTAGCCTTTACTACATCGATAAGCCTGTTTGAGTACAAGCATCTTCCTCAAAGGTTTTGTAACACTCCTGCAAGCTTCATGCGTATGATGACGAGCATATTCAGAGATCAGAATTTCCTGAGCTTGCTGTGTTACCTGAACGATTTACTCGTCTTTGCACCAGATGAGGATGTTGCATTGGAACGCTTGGAGATGGTACTTGGCAGACTGCGTAAGCCCAACTTTAAACTGGCACCCAAGAAATGCTTCTTTCTTAGAAGTTCTGTTAAGTTTTTGGGTCATGTGATTGATGAAAATGGTGCCACTACTGACCCTGGAAAGGTTGACATCATTGCAAAGCTGACAAGTGCTGATCTTGTGGAGCAGGACGGTGTGAAATCATGCCAGAGACGAATACGATCATTTCTTGGTATGATCAATTACTACCAACATTTTGTGCCAAATTATTCCTCTATAGCGAGGCCACATTTTTCGAACTGTTGTCTGGCCAGAAGAGGAAGTATAAAGGCAGCCACAAGCTAAAGCAAGTGTCAAAAGTCGAAAGCTACATCCGACCTACTGGACACAGATGCAGAAGGGCGGGACTCGAGCTAGACCCATGCCATTCACTAGTAAATCATTATCTCGGTCCCAGAAAAATTATCCAGTCGACCAGTTAGAATTTTTGGCCTTAAAGTGGTCTATATGCGACAAATTCAGCCACTGGCTCAAAGGACAAAAATTCACTGTCTGGACCGACAATAAACCGCTGACTCACATTTTGTATAATCCCAAATTAGATTGTGGTGAGCAGCGATGGGTGGCAAAGTTGGCACATAAAATATGTGACAGGTTCTCAGAATGTTGTTGCTGATGCCCTTAGCTGAGTGCCCCAAATGTGGTTCATAGACTAGTGAATGAGACATTTAACAGCCTATTCTGTGATGTTAAAGAGGTGTCTAGTGCTGCTGTTTAAGGTGCTTTCAGATGGTCAGCTGATCCCTTAGACAGACCCAAGGGAGAAAGCATGTCTTTGCAACAGAAAGCAAGGCCAGTCAGTATGTACCTTCAATCTGTGCCAAATGATGATGTGTCTGCAATTCTAGAGTCACATAGAAAAACTGGTACCTGATCCTGTGCTGTTGAAGTTTTCCTTCAGACTGGTCATGATATCCTGCTTGCTTACTCAGTGACTGAGCACAGTTACAAACAACTTAAGGACAAGGTCCTCTCTAGAGTGCTTATGCACGTTGAAAGGCGCTGAAGACCTTCTAGAAGTGACCAAGTCAGAGAGTCAGCAGCTGTCTTGAGATACTTGAAACACTGAGAGAAGCTTACAGTCAAAGGTTGTACTCTACAGTGTCTGGAAAGATCAAATCTCAAGAACAAAACGTTTCCAGTTTGCGGTTCTAGAATCACTCAAAACTGAAGTCCTGAAAGGTATTCATGACCAAGCCAGACACCAAGGGCAGTTCAGGAGTCTTAGCTTGGCAAGATAAAGATTCTTCTGGTTACAGTTGAACCGAGATGTGAGAGAGTATGTCCGCCACTGTCAGTGCTGCATTGTAAGCAAAACTGCTGAACTCGAGGGCAGAGCACCTTTAGAGAGTATAACATCTACCAGGCCACTGCAACTCATTTGTATTGACTTTTGGTCAGCGGAGGACTTAAATAATAAGTCCTTCGACTTCCTGGTTGTTACTGACCACTTTACAATGCTAGCACAAGCCTTCCCCTAAACAAGTCCGCTAAACAAGTTGGCAAAGTCCTGTGGGATAAGTACTTCTGTGTATATGGTTACCCAGAAAGGTTTCCTTCTGATCAAGGAGCGAGTTTTAAAAGTCAGCTGATCAGTGAACTCCTCAGAGTCTCTGGAGTAAGGAAATCACACACTGCCCCTTACCATTCTATGGGGAATGGCAGTGTTGAATGTTTTAACAGGACCCTTGGAAACATGATTCAAGCTCTCACTCCAGATACAACGCGTGACTGGTCGAGGCAATTGCAAACACTCACTTTCATGTACAACTGCACAAACCACGAGGTGACAGGGTCTGCCCCTTTCTATTTAGTGTGTCAGAAGTGTCTTGAATGATCAAGTGGTAGTAGATTATGACATGTGGTGTCTTTGTCAAATCTCAAGGAAGCCATGATAATTGCCCAGAAGCATGCTGGAAAGGAGCAGTGTCATCATGCTGAAATCTACAACAGACATATCAAAGGACCTAATATTGAAGTGAATGACCATGTCCTCTTAGCTAATAAAAATTTGCACGTGCAGCCCACATCTTCAACTAAATAGTATGGAGAGTGATTGTGGAACTGTGGTAGGGAGGGCAGAACTCTGAGAACTTGGGCTGGAGTTCTGGGCAGCTTCTGCTTAGCGCGAGACAGCCAGGCCCCCCCTTTGAAAAGTTTTGGGTAGGAGTCATTGGATAGTAGGGAGAAGACAGAGAGGTGGTGGATGCGGAAACTCCATCATGAGCAGAGGAAGGGGAGAGGTGTGAATTTATAGGAAGCCTTTAGAGGAGGCATGAAGGGATCTGCTGAAAGACCTTCTTGAGGGAGTTTATCGCGGCAGGTTTAACTCATGGAATAGAAGGGTGAAAGCAGAAACTCAAGTTGGTGTGGTAGCAAAGAAATGTTATTAGAGTCGCGAATGTGTGGTGTTTTTGTGAAATGTGAATGGTTCATCCATTATCAGTGTGTTAGGATAACTGTGCCTGTGCTTTCAAGCCCCCCAAAAGCAGGAAGATGATGGGGTATGGCTCCCACGGGTTTAGGGCTTGCCTGACTCGAGAGGGCGATTTTGGTGGGTCAGAGAGGGATGCATTTTTTTTTGCGAGTTGAAGGAGATACGAAACTATATATGTGCAAGAGGTCCATGTGTCATCCGTGTAGTGAAATGGGCTAACGAAGGAATGTTGAGGAGATGGGGGACTGGACTTGGCAATAGGAGGGAGAGGAGTTACATTGTGGTGCTTCTGTAATGTGATTATCCCAGGAAGGACCTAGAGATGACAGTGACTTAACCCCTGTTGAGCAAGCCTGAGTTGATAGAGGCAAGGAAAAAATCTCCCTTGGATGGAGGAAGAAACCTTAGGAAGAACCGAGGCTCAGCAGGGGGTAGCCCATCCTCTTCTGGCTGGCACGGAGAAGAGTTACTGTCTAGCAATTAGTTTACTATGGGTAAGTGGTTATCGAAAATGAAAATTGACTGGGATTGGTATAGCTTTAGCTGTCGGTATGGCTCCTTTGAGTGTGGGTGAAAGGAAGAAGGTTAGTCATGCTGGATGGTCAATTGATGGCGCTTGAAATTCATGGTGGGCTTCGGGATGGTAGGTGTAGGGCCTGTATGGGATCATGAACCTGTAGACTTGGAGTAAACTTGGTGTAAACTTCGGGAGCAACGAATGCTTAACCTCATTTGTTGTGGAATCTGAAAGACGGAGACGTTACGGTAGCTCCTGGTGTAGGAGGAAATGGAGCTGGTGGAACTGCAAGTTGTGAGGGGCTGGGATGGATGAGAGAGAGGTGGGGGTGAATAGGATGAGTGAAGGAGGATGGGCTGAGTGAGGGCGGGAGTTGGGATGAATAGGAAAGAGGGTTAGGATGAATAGGGAAGGGGTTGGGTTGAGTAGGAAAGGGGGGTTTGGATGAATAGGGGAGGGTTTGGGATGAATAGGGGAGGTGTTGGAATAAATAGGGGAGGGAGTTGGGATGAATGGGGAGGGAGATGGGATGAATAGGGGAGGGAGTTGGGATGAATGTGGGTAAGGATGAATGGGAGACATTGGGATCAAGGTAATTAAGTGCAATTGTTTAGGAAAGGGGCTGCAATCCTGAAAGGCAATGGAGAAGGTGGCTGCAATCCTTGCGAGAGAGCCTGAGTGAGAGTGTCTGTGAACCTTGAGGTAGAAACTGGGGGAAAGTGTCTGTGGTTAGAGAGAGAGCCTGAGTGAGAGCGTCTTCGAACCTTGAAGTGGAAACTGTAGCCGTATCTCTTTCTCCTCTCCCTCCTCTCCCTCCTCAGCTGTCTCTGCGCTGTCTTGCTCCCTGCTGTGCTTTGCTCCCTGCTGCTGGGGCTGCCATTTCTGATGAGTTAGTTACAGACAAATAATTTAGCAAGTTGGCATTTACTGTAGATGCTGTGTGCATTTGCTACCTGGCTCGCTAGCTAGACTGTTACTCAGGTTAGCAAGCAAGCTGGTCGTGTAGGACGAGTTTACACTGGACACTGGATGGCTACAAGGCATACCACTCATGACAAATATATTTACAGCTAACTTACATTCTTTTGAAAAATAATCTGATGTCCATCCAATACTTGGTCAGCTAAACTTCACCACACTGGTGTAACGACTTAGAATAGAGCGCGAGTAGGAGGGGGGTGGGCTCTTTGAGTGACTGCTATTTTTGTGATGTCCTACTGCCTGCCGCTTTAGTGTAAATACGGGCCCGCTCCGTGGCATAGGCGAACTAAGCAGCAGCCTAGGGTGCCAAACAGCCACAGGGCCGCTATGCAGCCAAGAGCAAAATAAATAAATAAGACGGGCGCATTTTGGAATCATGACTGGGGCACCTAATTGCCAGGACCAGCCCTGCGTGCGTATATACATAATACTATATCTCAAAGCTACATATTTTATTTGATTTGATTTCAAACCATTGTCTCAAACAATTGAGGGGGCACGTACCCCCTCAGTGTGAATGGGCATGACTCCTCTGGTGAGAGGGAAACTGAGTGAGCGGTGAAGGGCCTTGAGAGAAAGTGAGAGGGAGAACCTGGGTGAGAGCGTCTGGATCTTGAGAGAGAGAGACTGAGTGAGAGTGACTGCGGGCCGGGAGAGAGCAGGAGAGGCCGAGTGGAATCCTAGAAGGAGAAAGAGGGGAAGAGAAACTGCGTAGGAGAGGGTGCAGTCCTTGAGAGAGGGACTGAGTAAGGGTGTCGGTGATCCTTGCTAGAGAGAGAGAGACTGAATGAGTGTGTTTTTGGTTTGAGAGAGGGATTGAGTGGGGCGTTTGTGGTCGTTGAGAGAGAGACTGTGTGGGTCCTTGGGAGAGAGTGAGGACGTCGATGGTCCTTGGGAGAGAGACTGGGTGAGGGCGTTGACGGTCCTTGAGAGAGAGAGGGGGGGATGGGCTGAAATCGTGAGAGAGGGGCTAAAGTCATGAGAAAGAGAGATGGAATCATTGGAAGTCAGAAAGGCCGAGAACGTTGAGAGGTAGTGGCTGGAATCATTGAGAGACAGAGGGACTAAGGTCATTGAGAGGGAAAGGGGCTGAAATCTTACTATGTAATGTAGTGTGATGTGATGTAATGTAATGGAATAAAAGAAAGGCTGAAATCTTTGAGAGAGATCATGGAGAATAAGAAGCTGAGAAGAAGGGCCAAGGATGAAAGGGATTTTGGATAGGAAGCTTTGGGAGAATGACAGATATTGCTGGGATGCAGGGATGAGGATAGCATGAGAAAGGGAGGGAAAATGAAAGTAGAGAAAACCTGAGTGCTAATGCTGTGGGGGTGAGTCTGGATGAGGATGCTGGAGAATTCTGAGCAGGACAAAGAACATGCATAGACGAATACAGATGGTGAGGTGATATCATTATGACTGAAGAGGTAGAGGGATTTATCATGCTGTGGCCTTGCCAGAATAGCGACGTATGAGTGTGTTGGGTCTTGCAAAGTGATTCCTTGTTCTTTGCTTGGTCTGTAGGTGTGCTTGCATCAGAGTTACCTTCCTTTTTTTTTCTCTCTCTCTCTTTTCTCCTTTTGGTGATACTTCAATTAAAGTCAAAGAGCTCCAAAATGGCGACTCCGTTGACGTGGCTGTGGGCGTGCCGGCATTGTCTTACTGTGGGAGTGTCGCTGCGGAATAGGGCAATAGTATCGCCTCGCTGATAGGGCTTGAGAATGTGATATCATCACGCAGTGTCTTGTGGGTGATCCGCTATTTTGGTGTGGTTAGTCGGTCATCTAGTTAGATAGCTAACCTTGCAAGTCAACAAGTTTTCATACAAACCAAGTGTTCTGAGTGATCGAGTCATTATGATAGGAGCCTATTGTTGTGTTATAAACTGCCACAGCAGCACCCATGACAGACATGGTAAAAAAAATCCAAAAATAAACCACAGTGGACTGTCATTTTACCGATTTCATGTGTGGAGGAAAAGCTTCAGAGATAACATATGCTTATTTATTGCTTAAATACATGGTTATATGCTTAAACATATATGCTCATTGTAACTGTCAATAACACAATAGGGCAAACATTAATAGAATTGCTGTGGAGAACAATGAGGGCACTGTAACGTTAGCTGCATACCTTGTTTGTGTCCTTGTTATTTTGTTATAATGTCTACAAGCACAGTGAGAGCTCAATAACCGAGTTAAATTCCATGTATACACAAGTGTACCTGGCCAATAAAGCACAATTCTGATTCGATCCACTGTGTTATCTCATTTTGGCTTCTTGTAGATCTGCAGCTCCTGTACCCAACTGTAAACTGTAAATGGGCTTCTAGTAACTTATTATTGCTTTAAATTACTCAAAAGAATAAGGACTCAAGCCAAATGCAAAATATGAAAAGATATCCGGAAATGTAGCATATAGCGGTAAAAAAACAAGGAGGCAGCATATCCAGATCATTACTCCACTCTTTGTTTGGCAGTTCATATGGATCCACACCGTCAATAAAACTATTTTTTCCATAAACCGTTGCTTGGCATCCCTCTGGAGTTTGTTGCGATACAACCGCTTCTCCTTTGATTCGTTATAAAGCATGACAAATCCGAAAAACCACAATAAAACAGCCAACTCTTTAAGCTCTTGCAGTGTGTGAACATGTTTGTAGGATGTAAACATGTAGGATGTAAACCACACCAAAATGGTAGAATGATCCCATAATACAGCACGATATGACGTCGATTGCCATGCCCTATATATGCTGATTGAGGCCCAGTGTTGTTTACCGTGTACGGCGGCAATGTTAAAAAACGCCATTACGTTTTTAACACCATTTGCATGCAGAACGATCAAGCGGAATTCCCTTGTCCTTTGAATTGTCTTAGCCTTGGCTGCGGTTGAGTTAGAAATGCGGGAAGCAGTACTGAAATGAGGAAGCAAGCAAGTTGTTCGGAGCTCGGTTACCTAGACGGATGTGGAACTAATGGGAGCAATGGCTGGCTAGGACGCGGCACTCCACGAAGGCGCCGAGCAGGGAAGATCGGCGAGTGCCGACGGTAGGAAGCTCCTCGTCCAATGCACCGATATTGATTTTCGAAGTAATCGAGGAAATGTTTGATACGAACGGAAGTATTTGCAATTAGTGTGGTCGGAGCGAGGCCGCATCTTGCGGAAACTTCCTCACGAGCAGAGGAATGTCATGGTGGTTACCATGGCAACGGCCACCAATGGACACAAGCACGTGTGTGTTTAGTTCTGCCCTGTCTTGTTCCATTAAATGTTTCCAGCTGTTCCTTGTTTGTGATCCCCATAAGTATCCCTGTGTTTCAGTCTTCGCTGTCGGTGAATGTTATGAACGTCATGCAAACACGTCGTGTTTGTTTTATGTTTATGATTTAGTTGATATATTGCTTAAATAAATGTTACTCAGTGACTTCGCGTGTGTGTCCATCCGTCCATCTACGGAGCGTGACAAGGAAGGGGAGAGATGTGAATTTATAGGAAGTTGGATAGGGAGAAGGTGGAGCTTCAGGCGTGGTCTTTTTCACAAACTTAATTTCATTATTTCATAACTCCATCGAATGGGGAAAGAGGAAAGTTGCTGATCGCTGGGAGCCGACAGTTTACACAGTAGTGGACAAAAATCCTAAAACGCACGTTTACGATTAGAAACACAGTCACTGGGCAAGGTGGTGGTGCATCGAAACCTATTGATTTCAGCAAACTTCCTGCCAATACATGATGACACAGGGCTATCTGACCCAGTCTCAACTATGTCCAGGTCTAGCACAGATAATCTAGACTATCAGACAGACCATAACTTCTCTATGCATGATCAAGATAGTGAGAGACCATTGCCTGGCACAAGACAAGGTGACATCATGACTGCTGACCCTGAGCATTTATCTGACCTTGAAAGGGAATCTGACAAGTGCCCATCTATGCCTGATTGAACAGATCCTCACTCTGTGCTTGAGAATGTCTCAGATCGCCTGAGAAATGACAGTAGGATTGGTTGTACAGTGGTTGCCAGATCAGTGTCCTCAAACAATCTCAGACTGCTCTGCTCATCTGTCCCTTGAATCTGACAGCTGTACAAGTGTGAGTGGTGACGATAGGGCTGAGTGACAAGGAGAATTCCGCAATTCCTGAGCAGAAGCTGTCTGGTCCTTTTGCTGAATCTGAGTAACCTAGTGTTTTCCCCTCTTCACACTCGGTTTCACCCAACACTTTGAGTGAGAACCCAAGTACATCCACAATTGTCAGATTTAGTTTTGGTCGTACTGTCAGGCTAGCAAACAGACTGATATACACTATGTCTAGCAAGATGTTGGAGGTGTCACTAAACATAATGTTCAGGCCTGTCACATTCGAGTTCAGGGGTGCGGACACAAGCGCGAAGCTGCCTTGCAAATCACACATCTTTATTTTAACTACAGACATCGGGTTACAAACATTCAAATATCCTCACTGCGACAGGCGTGTTTACATACACAAACACACAAAACAGAAGACAATACGGAACTGACACAGGCGGGTATTTAAACACTTAGAAATCAAGGGAACAAACAAGGACCAGCTGGGGACATTTAACAGCACGAGACAAAGACAAGGAAACAAACAAACAAACGCGCGTGGTCGCGCACGTGGCTGCCGTCGTCATGGCTACCACCACGCTATGTCCCGGGCACAGTCGTGCGCGTGACAAGGCCGTTTGCAGGACAATGTTGCAAGCTGCCACGTCCTGTCATACGCAGCTGCAGTTCTGCACTATTTATCCCTCAGGCTTATTGTCGTCTGGCAAACTCTGATACAGGCTTTGCCAGAGGTAAGACACGATAATGAGCACCAGAAATATTTTTACATTTATAAAATGAAATAATGATGCATAAGCTCAGCAGTTCAATGCATGTAGTTTTTTAATTGTCAGCACTTAACCGGCATGGTTTTATTTCACTTTGTTAAGTATTTTAAGCTTAAATTAAACTTTTGTTTTCGGCCATGCTTTGCTAACGGTATTTAGGCGCTAATCCCGTGTATCGGAGCTAGCAAGTAATACATGTGGTGTGAAAACTAACATTCGCTGGTGTACATATATACGTATATATGCATTCTATCTTGTGTAGCAGACTTGCAGCTGCTAAAAACATCTAATACAGTACTGAAATATTGCTGTCTGTATGCAGGTATGTTGCAATCGCATCTTTTTTTATGATTAATACGTTATTGTTAACTATTCTGGAGCTAAGTATCTAATGTGGAGGGAAAAAAAGTGGTTCTCACTGTATCACCATGCTGCGCTAGCTCTGAAAGCTTGCTAAATGTTGTTTTGTGTGTTGTCTGAAGTTTGACAAAAAGGAAAAAGTACACTATACGATCACGAGGCATTTGGTTATACAGCAGTGTTTTTGTTTTACATACAACTACTTTATACTGAAGTAATCAGTCTGTTTTGCTGACTAGTCTGAAAAAATCCCCTCTGGTGCAGGCTTATAGAGAAATAATAATAACATTTTAACAACTGTACATTGCTGCGCTGGAGCCCAGATGCACCGATCATCAAATTCGGCAGAAAAAGACATCCTTGCAAAATTCTAAACACATTTGGTAAAAAAATCATCTTTTATTTGTATTTTGAACACACTTTACAGTACTGAACAGTGAAAGAAAAGAAAAATATACTGATATATATATTTATATATTTGTTTTATATATATATATAGTCATTTGCTTATTAAATGCATTTTATTCACAAAATGACACCTCAGTTCTCCCAGAGGACAACCTTTCATAAAAATAATATAATATAAAATAACTTGGACACATTATACACATTACAGCAACGTAATTTACAAATATTACAATTAATTTCTTATGTGTTTTTTTCTTTATATTATCATCATTTATTAACAAGTAACATATTGTTTAAAGCCCAGAAAGTCATTTAGAGGATTCCCATTAGAAGTAAATGACTTAAAATACAAATAAACCCTTTTTCACTCAAGCCACAATCTTTACCAAATCAGTCTGACTGTCACAGGCTTTGCTTGAAAAACACCTTTACTCAAACTACTGGAAATCCCATGACTACCAGCCTTTAAAATGTGGATTATTAATGCAGAGTCGCTTTTTTTTTTGTCAGGCTACAGTTAGAGAGTGGCGGTATGGTCAAAGGGTTTGGGATCAAGCCATGAGAAGTGCTTCCCTTGTGCAAGCATTATTGTATCCCATGAAACATTAAACCTAAACATTGTTTAACCTAGACCAGCCACCTAACAAACCAAAATTCAAATATACAACAGTTTGTGGTAGTTGGGATTTGTCTGTAATCCTAAAAAAGAAGAAGGGCAAGGTGAAAGATGAGAGAGAAGAGATAAGCATCAAGAGCAAAGAGTGTGTAGGGTTTTTCTGAACGATCAACAAATCAACTACGCTTTATTACAACAAAAAGTAATAAGCTTTTAGTGACAATGATGAATTCCAAGTGATTTCAAATTTACAGACCAATATTACAATATATACAAAATAACCAGTGATAAATCTAATATTTATATTCTCTTTTAATCAGTTCTTCAATATCACGACCACCAACCAGCATGATACAAAAATAAAAACTGTACACAAACTGTCCAAAGAAAACTTTTCCCTTTGATATTCAAAAAAGAATGGCAGCAAGTAATTAATTGAATAATTTCTTAATAAGAAACGATTGCTACAGTATTGTGTTAAAATGGCAAGTAGTATTTGTTTGCTGAAGAGCTTGCCTCATTAACGAAAAGCCACAAACAGAAGCATTTTCTAGAGTAACATAGGCAAAGGTATGTGGGAATGTCATCAGTTCATACAACAGATCAAGTTCCCTTGGGTTGCGACTCTACAATCCACCAATTAGATGCCAATTAAGTTCTGAAGAATAACATGGCCCAAGCAAGTAAACTTACCAACTTACCGTTCACCAAGGTACCCAAGCCACAACTTATCTGTTCACATACATTATTTTATTTACTCACCCAGGCATTTTGTAACCATATTTGTCTTGATGTAACCTCAAGGTTCTGTTGGAACAGGCACACACTTGAAGCTAAGGTACTGACCAGCAGAAACCAGCTTGTCACCACATCCATAGAGGAGAGTTTTTCTCACAAAATACCCACAATTTCCCTGTCAACTATTACATTCAGAGTCACAGACAAGCCATTATTTTGATGTAGGCTAACTCTAACCTACATCCAAAGACCCTGGTAAACATAAATATGATCCTCTCACTTTGACTACCTTATTAGATGCATTCTAATAATCATGAGCTATTCCATGAAAATAGCTTAGTATTAATATTAGTGCAGACGATGCAGTTGACATTTAGTGAAGTTGTACAGACAAAACACAAATATTCTGGGATCTTTCATGAGCCACAGGACAGTCAACATAGTGCCACAAAAAACCCTGCAGTGTTAAGGCAAAAAAACCATCAAACTCAATAATGGCTGCATATGACTCCCTGTGCTCAGTTTGACTGGTGCATGCTTTCAACTCTCCACCAATCACATTTCTCAGCCAAGGTATTAGTTACCGCCCATTTCTTTTGGAAAGCCAAGATGGAGAATATTATTGGCTGTGATGGAGCATTATATGAGCAGGTGAAAGTGAATCTGTGCTGCTATTAAAATTATTCTGTGATTTCCACTGTTTTCACAGGACCATCCTGAAGTATAATTCAAAAGAAGTTCTGAAGAATAAGATGGCTTATTCTTAAAAAGTGACTATCCTTGTTTGCATGAGAGGTGATAGAAGACATTAGACCATGAGCAACTGCCATGGCTAGTCCCTTAATTCAGTCCCCTAAACATTTGACAAGAACGGAAGCAACCAAGGAAGACCTTACATAATAAAAGTAGGTTTTCAACACGATAACACAAATGCTCTCAACATACACACTAACCATGCACAACAGCGAGAGAGCGAGAGCTTGTAACAAGAAACAATCAAGAAATGAAGACAAAAGTAGACCGCTGTCCCACGATGCATTGCTTCACAGCAGCTCCAGAGCTGAAGCTGGTGGTTCAGAAAGGCACGTGGCCATCTTGCACCGGTAGCACTCCTGGTAAAGGGAAAAAAGGGGCCAGACCCACGCTGCAGGTCCAGTATTGTGCTGCTTCAAATTGATCCTCATACTTCCACTTTCCCTTCTTCCTGCCTCCACACCCTCTTCAGCAGCTGCCGAAGCTTCTTCCTCTCTGCAGCAGGTGTCCTTACGGGTTTATTTCCGACAGAAATGGAAAATAAGTCACTCTGATTTAACTAATCATATGATTTCTGAGGATTTCAGTCCCTGTTAAGAATGCATTAAAAACATTTTCTGAGCATTAAGATGACTACTGAGACGGATAATAGTTGGTATTTCATTTAAGATGGCTTTTTCCAAAAAGATTCCAAATCCCTTCAAAGTTCCCCCGAAACACATATACAGACACATGCAGGTGTGTGCACATATCTTGTATGGTACATTTACTAGTGTGGTAGATTAGCCTGCGACTGTTTTGTGCATGTGTGGCTATGCGTGTGACTGTGTGTGTGTCTATGTGTTTGTGTAAATGCACATGTGTATGTGTATCTGCCAAAATTCCAGAGTGCTACATGGTCTAAATGGCCCATTTGACACGCCGCTAAAACTCTATTCCTCCACACAACCTCTTACCTTCTGCTGGAAGGGCCCCAGCACCCATTCCAAATCTACAGTTGCTGTGTGAATTACTTCTCTGATAGCAATATTATTTTGTTCCCTTTTTTAAAATAAAACTAAACATCTTATTGAGTGTATAAATATTGTTTTGTTCATGGTATGGCCATGAAGTAGAGGGTAAGGTACAGAGAGAGAAAGTTCTCACGGGACAACCCGCACTTTCTGCGATGTTCCAGACAGCTACCGAGCCTCATGTATTGTCAGCAGGAGAGAAGGACGACTCCTCTCCGTCCTCTGCCTCCTCTACGGGACTCCCATCTGAATGTCTCTCCTCATCTTCTTCCTCCACCACTGACTGAACCTGCAGTCGTCTCCTCCCCACCCTCTCTACTTCCACTTCCTCCTCTTCTCCACTACCATCCTGTCCTTCTCCAGGCTCCTCCCCTTCCTTCACCTCTTCCGGTACCTCCTGCTCAACAGCTCCTATGTGATTGTGGTTGGGTCCCTCCTCCTGGACTGGCTCTCCTTCCAGGGTGAGCTGAAATTGAAACTTGTCTGTGCAGGACTCGAGCTCATTGTCAGCGATTGGAGGAGGCGAGGGGCTCTGGGGAATGGTGCTCTGGTACCAGTCCCGGTTGTCCTCAAGGGTGTCCAGGATTTCCTGAGCGTCAGGGTGCACTAGGTCACCCCATGTCTCCCACAAGGGGTGCACAATGTAATCAATAAAGCCCACCTATAAGAGAAGAGAAAGAGGCTGGTCAGGAGGCCCTGTGTTTGGGTAGAATTTGTGTGTGTGTCAGAGTTGGTCTTGGTCCTGGTCTAGGTCTTTATTAGGTCAATCTAGGTCATTATTTGGTCTACGTGTCTTTACTCAGAAGACCATCTCTCTCCATTATGCTATAGTTGCTAATCACTTCCTTCCATCACTAGTCTTGTCGGAGAATTCAGAAAGATGGGAAAACTATTATTCCAAATTCAAAGTGATGAGCATTGACATCTCTTTAACTAGGTAAAAGTGGCGGTTGTAGTTTTTATTTACTATTAGCTAGCATAAGAATACTGTATATCTGAGTTCACGTAAAATGCACATCTCTTCCTAACCTTTAACAAAACTGAAGCAGGTGGTACAGTGTATTAGTTTCAATTCATTATAAACTGAAATGTAAAGTAAAATTTGTATTTCAAAACGTCATTTCCTTGCACACGTGCCAGTTGCCTCACTTCCGGCTTTGGTCGGAGAAATTGAGGCTGTCAAAAAGCTCCCCAAATTCCGACTCAGAATAACCACTCAAGAGGTCAACGTGAACTGTTTCATGGATTTTTTAATTTTATTTATTTTTTGAATACAAAAAATAGGTTAATTTCCAAATAATCTTTTTCTACTATGCACTTCAGTTTTTCTGAAATCGTCTTGCTGTCCATGGGGTAGATTACAACAGTTAATGCAAAGTTTTGATACTAACAGCTACCCTGTAGTGGTGATGCACATAAAATGATTTTAAGGTAAAAACGTAATTTCCCTAGATAATCCCGAATTAATCGTTTCCTGGCAAGTAGACAAGTGTATTCAAAAAAAAATCACTCTGTACATAAGTCAATATTAACAGATATGCAAAGTTTGAATACAAAATTATTTCAGTTTACTCAAAATTAATAATTATTTGCAAGATAGACCATTTCTAAACATAATTAAGTGCATGCAAATAAAAAATATCCCCTAATGCATGCATAAATTTGAAATATAAAATAACGCCATAAAAGGACAGAAGGTAGTACTTGCATCGGAAGACATGTCCTGTCTTTAAAATGCCCTTGTTGACTCCCCCTTACGACTCATTTGTTTGTAATGCCTGGTGGATCATCAAAAGTGCTTCTGAAAGCGGCCCAAAATGAACTTCTGAAAGCCCTGAGCGTTCATGTTATTTCAGAACAGTAGGAGGATCTTAGCTGTCCATCAACAAGGGGGCGGGTAGTAAACAGCAAGGATGGGTGAAAGTGCACATTTTGTTGTCTTTTTAAATAAAATCGCCGGGACCCTTCAACTTAGATGAGGATGTTAGGGTTTTGGCTGTAAACTCAGCTGAGGAAGACAACAGAACCGTGCCATCTAATGGAAGACATTTATTTGAAAGCATGTTCCAAGTAAATTGTTGACATAATAAATTAAATTTTTACATGATTGGTAGTCTACTACGTGATTCAAGGCTTTTGACTCTTACTCAGAACTCAATTAAAGTATAACACTTGCCTGACTCATCTTGTCGCATATTACAATTTAAACTTGAATTGGCACGCTATGATAACTAGGCTACAAGTTACGTTACAAAAATACCCTAAACAATGACTTCATAAGAAACTGTTTTGTTGGTATTGACTTGAAAGAGAAAAGTGGTTCCAACCAACCGACAGTAAATATATTACCTTTCAAACGATTTTATCAACTGAGTAGCGGAGTAGCTTCGATAAACACTTCATTGTTTAATTTCTAGTCTACACAACGCTTTTAATCCTTCAGTAATAAAAACAGTGCAGACTATGTTAAGGAAATTAAATAATATAGCATTGTTCTCAGTTGATTCTCAGTTGATACTAAGTTTACTCTTTACAAGCTACTTGACATACAAAAGTAACAATGCTTCCACCTCGCTATGTGAAATCTAGTTAAGCCAACAAATTTCCTATGACCCAACACTGTCTGTTTCCACCCCCTTCACATGTCTCTACTGGCAGTCACTGTGGAGATGGGCGGCTAGTTCAGGTGCTTCGGATTCAGAGAACTACTTTTCTACTGCATTGCTTCTCCCTCTCCAAAGTGTTTGGTAGGAAGTGTAAATCAAGGAAGCATAAAGTGGCCACTTGCAACACAAGGGGAGGAAGATACAACAGGGAACTGACTTTTCAATCAGAATGCTCTTGGCAAGAACAGCACAATTGAACTGATTGAAGTGGGTATTTGTACAGTATATTTCCTTTTAACTGTCAAGAGTCATATTGGCTTGCTAACTAGCCACCTACCATGCTAATTAGCTAGCTTGTTATCTGGCTAGCAGAATAATGAGGTTATGTTTGCTGTGATGTAAGAATGTAGTTCACTACATAAAATTTCACAGTAGTAATTCAAAAATTCAATTTTACTGGTAAACAGTAATTACAGTATTTGTAAACAGTTTCAGCCACTATTTTTTGCTGGTTCAAAAACTAAATTGCATCATATTGTAATGCCTTCTGGGCAAGTTCTGGTCCTGAAGTAGCTGATGTTGAGTCAGTAATCCAACAAACTTCATTTGAGCCAATAAAGTATTGCAAGAGCTAATGGGGATTCTACCGATGGAAAATGTAGAGGGAGATTTGACAAGGCTATGTTAAAAACAATGAACGGGGCAGTTGGCTACAGACTGAGTGGGTCTGGGTGAGTAAAATAACTTTTATTTTAAATCAGTTTGGCCGAGTATGGATCAAAAAGGTCGCACAAGCACTAATAGCTGCTTTTGACGCTGAAAGCTAACGTTAGGTATTTTCCTGTTTAGAGCTAACGCCATGTAATTTTGATACAAGATAATTATAGGTAGAAATGGCAGGTCGTGTTGTCGTATTGTCAACACTGACTTTAAAGAACAGAAGTTGTGTTTAATAGCTTCGAGATCCTTAGCTGCACTGTTGGTCTTCATTTAAAATTTTAAGAAACCCCTAGAGACTGTGCCGAGCTAGCAAATTTACCCAGCTAACAAGCTATCTGGCTGCCACATTGATGGGGATTTCAGACTTGGTTAGCGGTAGCATATTATATGAATGCAAACAAATAATTAACCAACAGAAAGCTCTCAAGTTGAAAGACCCCCGGACATATAGTCATTATAAGATTACTTTGGTTAAAAACTGGTATTAGCAAAATTGGTATTAGCAAAACTCTCTGTCAAATTCTTCCATTGTGTAGTCTGTTGTAGTAGTCTGTTGTACTGTAAACAAAATTTCAGTATAATGCATGACCACCATCTCTCCCAAAAAAGTCCTGCATGACTAAAACTGCCAACCAGTTGTCACGAAGTGCCGGCGCGGGGGTGCGGACACAAGCGCGTAGCCGCTTTCAATAAACAACATGCTTTATTTATCTTACACAAAGATCGGGGGAA
>JAOUQW010000019.1:18087180-18119456 GCA_028565825.1 Olivaichthys viedmensis | reverse complement strand
CATTGTATAAGAGTTTAGTGAATAGAATAATGACTGTTTATAAAATATGACAGGTGACTCCAAACTTTTGAACGCTAGTGTAAGTTTATTGGTCCCTTTAATATTATTCGTATAAAATAACCCCAGTGTCTTACCGCTTGCAGCTACCATCACATTATCGTATTTCACCAACATTTCATATATCACTTCTCAAACCTGTCCGGTATCATTCCCAGGTCATAAAGACAATGAACAACTCCGCTCCACCACCGAAGTGGGTGGCCAGCCAGCATACAGCGTCAGATCTCTGTTAGACTCCAGGCGCCGGGGCAGGAGGATGTACTACCTGGTAGACTGGGAGGGCTATGGCCCTGAAGAGCAGTCCTGGATCCCCGCAGACGACATCTTAAACCGAACTCTCATTCAGGAGTTTCACAGGGACAATCCCAGTTGACCTGCCCCGAGACCCCGGCGCAGGAGCATACAGCCCACCGTGGAGGGGGGGGTTCTGTCACGGTCTCCACTGAGATCATCACAAGTAATACCACCCTACACCATCAGAGGTCCCCATCACCCGAATTCTAACACTTGCGGTTCAGTTACCTGTTTCACATTTCTCAATCACTACATTCAGTATATATACACACACTTACCTGGATTCGTTGCGAAGTCTTGCCTTTCCCCCGATTACATTACTAAGCATTTTCAAACTGTGTGGATTTTCTGGTTACCGAATCTTTGGCCTGTCTGATCGTTTCCAAGTTTTGCCTGCTTCTTTTGTTTTGTTAGCCAATTGTGTGACTACCTGGCTTTTTCGATCCCTTGCCTGTACCTTTGACATTACCAGTTTATTAGCATAAGTGGAGATTCTTTAGAGCCCAAGAAAGTGCAATATAGTGTCCCACAAGTTTTATTATTATTATAATTATTATTCATTAGCAATGACTAAATGGGGAGAAATAGGGTACACTCCAGGTACCATAATATATCTCATGCTGTTGTTTCTATTCAAGTTTAAAGCAGTGTCTATTCAGTAGTGTTTCTTACTTACCTGTATGCGGTCAGTGTAATGATCAAGCAGTAGCACTCCTGAACTGGTCACTTTCTTAGTCTCCACCATCGTCTTCAGATCAGCCAGCAAACTCATATGCTTGGACATGTCTGTTGCCAGTACCTTAGAATAAAAAAAATACAGACCATGTAAGAGAAAAGAGTAACTTAGGATCTAATCAAACAAACTACATCAACAGTGTTTCACCATGTCGATGACCAGCTTGCGCAGACTCTGGCGTTGCCTCTTGCTCAGGTTCTGGAAGATGTCACAGTTCTCTTCATGGAGTAGTTTGAAACCCACAGCCAAGTGATGGTTTTCCAGGACCGACTCGTCATTATACATCAGAGCCAGCTCTGAGTCTGCAAAGACAGCAAATAATAGTCAGGTCAAGCAGGTGTGGAGCTGCTTTTCAAGCAACCAATTGAAAATCCATCTCTAGGTTACATTGATAATATTTCAATCAAATTTTTTATGTTTATTTTTCTTTTTGTGATCAACTTTTTTATAACTAGAATGGATTTTTGGATATGCAGAAAGGTCGAGGTCATATATTGGTCATACACAAATCTATGCAGTATTGTCAATAATAAAATAAATGATAATAAGAAACAGACATATAAAAATACACATAAATATACACATGTATACACATACATAATACTCAATTGCCAATGGGTAGACCTAACTAATACCTACATTAATTTAACAGGTACACCTACCATATAGTGCACTTTGTTGCTAAGCACAATTTGTCAGGCACAGCAGCGATCCTGAGTTTTTTAAACACAGTGTACAATTACTGGCCACTTTATTAGGCACAGCTACCTTGTTAGTCCACCTTAGGTGTGTAGTAGAGACTATAACTACTTTTTTGCATGCACAATTTTTGTTAATCACTTTTCCCTTTATTAATCAACTTCTGACCACAGGACGCCGTTAGCTGAATATTTTGGTTGGCGGACTATTCTCAACAAAGCAGCAACATTGAGGTGTTTAATAAATCTCAGCAACGATGATGCGCCCAATACACCGGTACCACCGCAACACCCACTAACATTTCACTACCTATGTCAGTGTCACTGCTGTGCTAAGAATGGTCCACCACCCAAGATCTTGTATTTTGTTATACAAATCCTTCCAATCTTGAAGAGTTGACTGCTTTATGTTATTTAACCTAGTTGTAGTATATTCCATGTGGACTATACTCTGTAGACTACATATCCAAAACTTTTTAAGTGAAAGTTCCAGGGTGATCCAGAGTTGTGGGAGGGATTTTTGTGGCTGTAAAACCTTCCATTAGCACCTCACGTTAAATCAAACTAAGTCCAGGATTTGAGTCAAACTGATCATGTTGATGTTATGTGTGAAGTTTTTAAAATAATTTTCCATTGTGAGGACTTACTGGTATTAATGAGAAACTGATTGGAAACTCCAGGATGGTCCACATCATGGATGGCTGCAGCAAACAGCGCAGCCAGAATTTCCAGATCCGTGAAGACATCCTGTTAAAGAGACATACAGAATCTGCTCACAGTGCAACATGACTCATGTCAGCAACAAAATTGATGGATTTGCGTAGTTTGTATGAGAGGCAACCCAGAGATCTAACTATGTAAGAAACTGTACTCACGTCCAGTGCTGAGGTGGATAACAGCACATGTGTTGACTGTGTGACGTCAGCCGCATGCAGGCTGTTGTGGTAGGCCACATTGGCGTGGTAGTGATCCTCTAGCGTCATCACATAGGTAATGAATGTGTCCACAGGGATCTGAAATGTCTTCAACAGATCCCTCTCCTTTAAAGAGACAAACAAACAACATGTACTGTGGTACACAAATAACTTTTTTGAGCAGCATAGAAACCCGAACGCCATCAGCTCACGTACCTGAAAGATGGCAAACATGATGCAACTCAGAGGTCTGTTATTGGAAAACTCAGCCACACGAAAAATATTAAGGCCCCACTTATTCAAGTCATCCAGCTCCTACAAAAAAGCATACAAAAATGATTAAACATAACTCCATGTGGCTTATCCTGCTTAAAGAACTTGTCATGTGCTGAGGAAATCAATTGGTACCCTGGCCAATGCGTCCTCATGCTCGGTATTGATGCCAAAACGCGGCAGGGCCTTGCTGGTCAGGCTGGAGCTGTGCGTCAGCTTCTTCACGCCACTGATATGGCACATTGGCTTCTCACGCTCCGGCAGCGTCGGAGATGGGATATCCACATCGTTCTGCTTGTCTGAGGAACACACAGACTTCAGCTATATAAATCCACAAAGACAAAGGAGTCTCAGGCTTGCATTTTGAGCAAGTGTCCTCTTGGCTGCTGAAATGTTGAAGCTCCATGGAGTTAAAAATGACAGCAGAACTGGGCTAGATGCTGTGGAACAGAATGAGGGCTCACTCACCTAGGAAGGTAGTGGAGATGTACTCAGACACCTGGTTCCCCGAACGGCTCATCTCGGACAGATGAGACAGCTCCCTGTTTAGCATCCTTTTAAACTGGAGGACAGAGGGAGAAAAAGGGAGAATGATAAGTGTTTCTGAAAAAGATAGGAGGGGTGGATGATATGGCCTAAAATGTATTGTGCATAAGATTTATTATGATAGTATTACAATATTTATAAAAGTATTTGGTACATAATACTGTACAATTAATTCATGAAAACCACACTGGACTTACACACTAATTACAATATAGCACGTCATAATATTCATGATGTGTATTTCATGTTGCTATAGACATTTGTAGGTATTATAGCTTGTCTATTAAATTTCCTAAATATACTGTGCAGGGGTTGTGTCCACAGAAGACTACTTAAATTCATATAACACCACCTAAACATCCTAGTCTATACACAAAGATTGTCAATAAGTAAGCAAACTCTATTACAACTACTTTAATCATAATAATTCATGGGCAAGCATTGTACCATACAGACAAAATAGCAATTTGTCCTGTTCATTTGGGAAATTTAGATTTGGTTCACCTCTATTGCCACTGTAATCAAATGCAAATCTGAACTGCTCATCTGTTCTTTCATAAATAAGCATAATTTTTTTTACTTGACATTATGTTAAAGCTAAATATAAATCGTTCGGCAAGAAAGACATGAGAATGGGAGTACATTAAAGACTACTCTTGTCGTTTACTATTCTATGTCAGATGTGTGTTAATTATGCAATACACATATGTCTGGTAGTATGTGACAGATGCTCAGTTAAATCTAGTCTATTCTCTGATAGTATATGGTCAAATCAATAACGTCTACTCTTAATTAAAATTTAATTAAGTGTAGACCAATCAAGTCGTCCTGAACATTTTGATCCCTCCTACCACACAAATAACTGAACTGAAGCAATGGCAAAAGTAGATATTTGTGATATCCTGCAGCACAAACGCAATATGCTTCATAAAAATACCAAATCATTGCTGGGGTTAGATAAAATGATGTAAACACAGCGGAAATATAACCAGACCCCACACACTCGCTGTGGGATTCGGATGAGACCCCAGCTCGGTCCCACCGACTGGTCCTTCACACATTACAATCTCCATGGCAACCAGCAGGTTTCCTTAGCAACTGTCTCCTCACACTCCCTCCTGCGGCATTACCGGATAGAGTCAACTGGTTGGGTGACAGTCAGAGAGAGTAGGCAGGTGTCTGTTTCTGACCTCCCCCCAAGGTCATCGCTCTATGTAGTAGCTCTCACTCTTTCTCCATGTCCCCCTCTCTGTCGCTTTCTGCGTCTCATCTTGTGCCACATCATGCCATCCATGCTTTATCTTGTTCTTTATCTCTTTATCTCTACACTGTTGCATCCCTGCACAAAGCTGCTCTATCCCCTGCCTTTACTCCCTCTCTCTTATCTTATTTTCTCTTTCTCTGCCAATAATTTCTCTTCTTCCATTCATAGGTGATGCCGCACCAAATTAGACTGTAGTCTCTTATATGATTAGACATACCGAATAAGCAGACAACAGTTCAGAAACATGTGGAGCGAGGAAACACAAACCTGAATGTAAAGATCAGACTGATTACTGCAACCCAGTAGGAATATGCCACCAGCTAAAACACTGAGGTGAAATCCAATCAGCACTTCTGACACACTGACTGTGAACTTCAAGGTTTGACCACAAGGCCTTTATTTACCATTTATCAAGATCTCAATTCGTCAAAATCAGGTCTCTACTGACAATATAAATGTAATCAATACTATATGAAAGTTCAGCAGTCATATCACAAGAAATTTGATCAGTATGGTCCTATGTGTTTCCCCGGTCAAGGCCACAGTGGGATTAAGGATCCCTTTAGTAAATTGTATATAATGGCCCAAAGCTCTGTTTGCACGATGCCAAGTCATGAATACAACACTTGCATTCTGCCATAAGTGTTTTAAGCAAGCTTCCTCAAGAGGGCGAGGCTGCTACAAGAGCACTGCACCCTGACTTCCTATTCACTGCCAGTGAATGAGCTTTTCTAATTGGTATTAGAAAAATATCTAGAAAAATCTTAAATAACTTTGAGACAGCTTTCAGTTCAGGTCATAACAGAATAAATGCACACCTGAAGCTTAAAGTTAGAGTTTATGGGTTGTTTCCATGTTTTTAATTCAGATCAGTAGAAAAGACCATCTGATGTGAAAGTCAGTCCATGATTAACTGTGAGCAAAGGAAGTCTCCCACATGCTAAAAGCACACTTCTTTAAAACAAAGCTGGAAGATAATTAAGGATAAGCCATAAACATACAATTTAAAGAGTATGTCTTAAGGTTAAGAGACGGATTCCAGCATACAAACAACATCCGAACCAAACAGCTAACACAAATGAGCTGTGTGTATAGACTGGTTCCTGTATGACATGTCTATCTCTGTCATGTCATGTCTATATATTACATAACTATAGTAGGAGAACTAGAAATTTACGGGTGTAATCTGAGTGCTTGTAGGCTGTTTCACAGCCAGTAAGAAGAGGGGTGGAAGGAGCAAAAGATGGGGAGAGGGATAGGAGAAATAGATGTGAAGGAGAGAGTGACACAACCTCCAGCCAACAGAGCAAATATGCTTAATCTCTGTTACTGTTTGCCTAACTCTAGAACCAAAAACAGCAGAAGCCAAGTGCTCTAGAAACTGACACTTTATTGGTGTCCCAGTGTAAGATGTCAGGTTCAAAGCTCAGAATTGATTTGATTTGATCAAGCAAGGAAGTCAACAGTTTAGCAAACAAAGTCTTGCAGAACAAATATGTTTGGCATGTCATTCTTAAAAACCTTTCTCTATCCTTTAACTTTTCCTATCTGTTGTCTAACCAAATGGTTCCTATCTATCTTTTTGCAAAATCACCTAACTGTCCTGTATTGTGCCTTTCCCCTCATCCTTGGCCTTCTCATATCATTACCCACTTTCACAATCACTCAGGACAAACACCCCTCCCCACTTCCCATCGATTGGCCTGGCAGGCCTCTACTTCTTGTCCCTACCTGGTCCCACCAGCCAATGAGCCAGGGTTTGGAGCAGGTCTCACAGAACAGGTCCATTAGGGGGCTCTTGCGCTCGGCGGCCTGCCCTCCCCCCTCCAGTCCTCCGACTGCCCCCAGCTCCAGCTCTGCACCTCCCCTCCCCTGCAGGTTGCTGTAGCTGGAGGAGTGGGGCAACCGGTAGGCTGAGGGGCCGGGCGAAGGACAGGGTGAGATGGCCGGCTCGATGGCCTCCACCACGCCCATGCTGAGTGAGACAGGCGGCACGGGCCGCTGGCACAGGCAGGAGGCACGGTAGTGCAGCGGGGCCGGTGCAGCACGCGTACCCCAGCAGCATGCGGGCGCAGTCAGGGTGCGCTTACTGAGGCCGCAGCCAGCCCCGCCAGGCCACTCCAGAGTGTGGATTGGCAAGAGTCCAGCAGCAAGGCACTCGAAGGTTCTTTCTCTCTGTCTTTCACTCTCTAGCGCTTTACATGCAGGTGTCAGGTGCAGGGAGAGTTGTAAACGGCTCGCCAGGAGCCGCCTGGATACGCAGTCTGAGAGGGCTACATTGCATCCCAGCAAAGGAGCAGAGTTGACCCAAATCCAGCCACATGGGGAGGGGGGAGAGGAGAGGAGCGGACCAAGATGGAGAATTCAGGAACAGGCAGAGCGTCTGAAGGGCACAGGGAGGAGAAGGCGGTGGAGAACAGGATAAAGATAGTGTAGTGCAAGGAAGAAAAGTCCGAGGATGGAGGTGTGTGGAGACCGAAAGGTGACTAGAATGACGACGATGGATGAGAGAGGGTGAGAAAGAGCGAATGAGATGACAGGATAGGATGGAGGAAAATAACACAGCCAGCTGGGTACTAACAGGGACACTTGATCCAAAGCATACACAGAAAACAGACAAGCAATACAAATGGAGGGAACGAAGAAACAAAAATAGAGCCAGGGCCTTTAGCAGCTAATATAAGCAATCCAGAATCCCAGTCAAGCAGAGGTCTGGAAAAACAGCTTGTCTTTCGCTCGCTGTCCTTGGGTCTGTTGCCCCTCCCCCACAGTGGCGCTCTGAGCCGGGCCCCACGTTGCCCTGTGTGCACCGATCTCGTTCCTGTCCATCCAGCGCTGATGCCTCCCTTTAGAGCCCCGATTGCATGAATCCACACATAGAGGTGTCTGGCTAACCAATCCACTGCTGCCTGTTTCTGTGTCTCATGCTCTGTCTCCTTGGATGCTGTAGACAGCTCTTGCAAGCTAATCAGCCTCTTCTGACGGGAGCGTGCATGTGTGTGTTTGTGTGGGGTGAGTGTGCGAGTGCGCACCCTGAGTGCGCATGTGCTGCAGAGGGCATGTTAGTGTGTGGGAAAAAAGGAAAATGTGTGTGTGTGTGTGTGTGTGTGTTTGTAAAGAACTCAGAGGTTTATGCTGATTTCTGCACGAATGGCTTTGTGTGTATGTCTTTGTTGATATCTGCGTGTCATCATCTGAAAAATACACAAGCACTTCATCGCTCTGTCACCTGTTTATCAAATCACACACATACACAATGTCAAAAGTTAAGTCTATCTTCAGTCCTTCTTTCATTTACTTACACAATGTACAATATACAAGAGTGAAAGTGAAGAACAGTACTGCATATTGCAACCCAGTCGTCTTAGGGCAATAACAAAAACAAGAAAATGGTCATGTTTCTTTAAGAGAGAAAGGTACCAAAGAGAGGTAACGTTATGTCATTGGTCAATATTGAAAGTACATGCTTTGTGGCTGCAGCAGAGAGCCAATAGTAAAGCAGGAGGGGCAGACCCTGCTGCAGTGCCGTAGCAACCAAGGTTAAAGCATAGACAGCATCAGGGCCTGAGAGCTCCCTCTTCCCATCTCTTCTCTCTCACTCAACCCTCACTCCGTTTCTTTCTCTGTCTCTATTTCCCTTTTCTTTCCCCTCCCTTTTCTAAAAAAAAACAGAGCAGTGTATGACAAGGCTGCCAGGCATTCACACAAATGCTAATTTGGCTGCACATATACAGACATTGCAGGGGACAATGTACTCAGTTGGAAAAGATCTTCTCATCAATTCCTCATACGAATGAGCACCCACATGCTTGCAGACACAAAAACTGACAACACAGACTAAATATAACATTTTGTACTGAAGAAAATAAGCTCTTAGTGTTTAGTGGCCACTCAACACCATCCATAATACACTTGGTCCAGCCGATCTGGCCAGGCTGGTCCAAGGCCTGTACTACTATGCAATAGGATTTCCTAATAATTCATTTGTAGCATGAAGGACTGGTGGAAAAACAGAGCTTGGATTGCAATCAATGCAGAATGAAGTTTGTGTGTATACAAACTGGGGGCAAACTGCTTGGAACCAGATGGAAGCAGCCTTCAATTTCTGCATTACAGTCTTGAGTCAACTTTCATGTCATAATATAGTTGGATCTAATGACCAGTAACCTTGCTGATTGTATTATACGGTGCCATGGGAATACAATCACCATCAGTTACAACAAACACAGAGGTAAGCAATAGTTCTCCCAATCATCCTGAACCCTGGCCAAGAAGGCTGGGATGCATGTAGACATACAAGATGATACCAGGAAAAAGGCGAAAGTGTGTCTTAGTGTGGTCCCAGGCAAGCAGCTGAAGGAGATTGTAGGAATTGTAGCAATCCGTAGTGGCAGTGCTGCAAAAAAGGTCAAGACACACCTTGTTGGAGGCCATCTCGCTGACAGAGCGGTGTGTCTGGATGGTCTCCAGCTGGTCCAAACACCAGTCCAGCTCCTCCAGGGTCTCCCGTGCTAGTTGTTGGTATGTCTCTTCTGTATGGAGAGAAACATGGAAAGTTACAACCTTAGCACAACTTTACTCATGCATTAGAACAATGTTATATCACTCTGCTGAACCCCCTGTAGAGTCTGCTTCAATAAGAACATTAGATATTTTCCCATTGAATGTTCCTTGATCACAAGGATGAGTAATCACATTTCTTATCACCAATAGACAAGGAGTAATAAGCAACGTGTTCTCTATTGGTGTTCTGCTGAAGTTATGATATTGATATAAATAGCTATTAAAATCACACGCCAAAGAAGGCCTAACAACCACAAAATCTTTGGAACTCTTATTTATAGCATACAGTATCAAACCTGCCGGCATTCCTTTTGCCCTAAGAAGTTACTATTTTCCAATTGTCAAGCTACTCACTTTATTCAGTTAATTTTTTATTTTTGCACATTCATATGATTTAGGGAAAATGTCATTCCTTAACAAGGAAGTTATTAAATATCAGTGTTTCCCACAGGTCTGAAGTAAACCTGGAGGAAGGACTGGGTGTGGTGAGAGGACGGTGGAGTTGCAGTTTGTGTGATGCTGGGAGGGGTGGGGGTGTTTGTGTGAGAGCTAGTATGTTTTTTATATACTATTTAAATCTAGCAATCATCTCATAGCATATTTAACATTATTAATTAGCAAGGAAGGAGAATTGTCTACCAGGTCTGTCAGGTTCTTCTCTCTCCTCATTCGTTTCTGTTAGATTACGGCTGCTCTGCTCTACTCTCTCCAAAAAGTAATGGTAAAAAATACAAGTCTGCATGAAGTCAGTTGGTATAATGATGATAGAAACTTTATGCAAGTGGCCAAAATAACATTACCTTCTCTGTCATACATAAAAAACTTAACAAGTGAGCACATCAGTGCAGTACCCTTATAATTACATCTAGTGCATGACCCTAAAGTTACCACATCCATCTGAAATATGAGCACTGATCAAGGATTGTATGTAATTCCATGGGCTTTCCCTTTACAAGTATCTACTTTCAGCCTGGCAGTTATCTGGTATTATATCTTGTGGGCCTGAAGACAGAAGCAAAATAAACAGCCTAATATGAACCCAGTGTCAAAACAGGATAAATGTCTATCTGACCTAAAGGATTTGGCCTGAAATGTCCTCCTTTCTAACATTTACAGGTCACCACCACCCCAAGCAGGTAGGCACTTTTAGTCACCTGTATTTCACTCAGTGTGGTATGGGGGCAGCCAGGGGCCCCTGCATCTTTTGTTATTGTGAATTACAAGCAGAGCTGAGCTCTGGGACTATAATTTTATGGAAATGTAAATTATTTTCTAATACAATATTTGTAAAATCCATTCATTGTGATAAATGACAGACATCCCCTAGACAGCTACACTCTACACTAACGCAGGAGTACTAACATTCCATGATCATTTGAGTCCCTGACCTTTTTGGCGCTTAACGTTTATAGCCACGATTCCTATTGTCCTGACGATTTTTTATTTTATTTTTATAATTGTGCAAATACTCTTGTTTCATAGGATTTCAACTTGTTACATAAATTAGTTAATGATGCCTTAATCTTTAAGTAACCTAGATTATTGCAGTTTTTTTTCCAGCTCTGACATTTTCTGAAGAATTCCAAAGCATCCTGTTGCATAGACAGCTTACTTTACATAGCCAGATAAAACTTTCACCACTTAACTTGCTAGCTAAATTAAACATATCTTCATACAGTCAGCCTATTTCATGTGAACAGATTTTTATTAAATTGAATAGGCAATTTGTATAATTATGATGGTTGCACTTAAAAAGGCCCTCTTGTAGTTAGTTATGTAGGTAGCTAGATAACAGTGTAGATTAAACTTGAGTTAATAGTTAAGTGAGATATAAATAGCCAGAGGAAATGAAGGCGCTAGTATTCATTTTGCTAGTTTAACAGTTTTACTGTATCATGAATCTTTGCCAGAAATGCTTCAGAAAATATTGTGATATTATTAAATACCAAAACAGACAAACAAGGAAAACTGAAAACTTAAGGTCTGGCCACCCAGCTGTAGTAAGTCAAATTAAGCCCTTTAGGACAGAAACAATTATATTGCAAACTTGTTTTAATCACATTTAGAACTCTATATACTAACACAAAGTGAACAGTACTGTTCTCACATTGTTGGCACCCATGAAAGAAGTATGACTCCCCCACCCACTAGATCACAATTTAACCCCTGGGAGCAGAGCAGAGCAAACGCCAAACAGTTTGTAATTTATTTTCATCAAGCCATTGAGAGCTGTTCTTAGTCTGATTAAAGAGTCTGGTAGGCCTCCAGCCCCTGTTGCCCATATGGTTCCACTGCGTCCGGTGATATAATTCATTTTGTCCTGGCAGCAGTGCCTACAACAGGAAGCGTGGTGCAAGTAAATGTGAGAGACAGTGTGTGGGAAGAGCGCTAGTGTGTGTGGGAGCGAGAAAGAGAGTGAGAAAGAGAGAGAGAGAAAAATGCTCTCAAGTGACTAATATTTATTACAGTAAACATACCAGAGAGTGTTGCTGATGGAACAGTTGATTGGCTTGTAACTGGCGACCTCCTGTGGGCAAAAGGAGAATTATAGTCAACTTTAACCCTGAAGGACGCCCTCTGTTGGTGGGAAACACACTGGCATGAGCGTGTGATCTCAGCTAAGTGGGAGGATGGATGTATTTGTAAATTGTGGAAAGGGACTCAGCTGATGTACACCAGCAGAGTACTTGTATTTTGCATCCGATATTAACATCATTTTTTATAAAGTGCCATTGCGTTGTCTGTTTACAATCCATATTACGTACATACAACGCACGTCATTAATGTATCTAATCAACGTACTTAAACCAGCAATTTCCTTGCTATACCTAAATCTCTATAAAACGAAGAACTACAGGCCCATCTTTAAGACACATTGCTGTAAAACATTCTGCATAAGGGTACAAAACATGCCTTTATGAAAGATGCATTAAATCAGATGCAAAAGACAATTTAATGGTCTCCCTGCTCGTGCAGACAAACTATTCTACATCACCATGTTGGATGGCCGGAATGACGCAGAGCGACAGTCGCAGATGGAAAATGACAAAGGGGAAAATAAGACTGCAGAAATGCACTGACTTGGGCTCCCGAGTGGCGCAACAGTAAAGCGTTTGCTTTACTGTTGCCACAGCCATCCGTGGCCGGGAGTCCAAGAGAGTGTAATTGGCCCTACTCTCTGGGTGGGAGGGATAGCATTACACTTTCTCTCCTGTCGATCAAAAAGCGGCACCAGCCAATCGTGGGCATCTGTGAGCTCATGCATATGGAAGAGGGCAGTTGGCGCTTTCCTCCGAGCGCGCGGGACTAATGCGGCGGTAGGCTTCATGTGTCTTGGAGGAAGCACGTTAGCCCCACCCTCCCCGGTTGGTGGCTGTCGTGCAATAGGAGAGAACTAGCTAGCTAGTGGGTGGGAATTGGCAACGACAAAAATGGGGTGGAAAATGGGGTAAAAAAAAAACACAAAAAAAAACAAGAAGTGCACTGACTTGTCGGTGGGTGATGTGACGTTGGCAAGAATGGTGAAGTTGCTTCTGACAGTTCGGAGACTGGCCAACACCTAGGAGAGCAGAAGTGGAGGGCAAAGAGGGGTGAAGAGAAAGCAAGATGTCAACACCATCTTTGTATGTCTTGAGCAAAATTCATAATGCAATTTCACACAGATGCTACAGTAGAGCTTACCTGAGCAAAAGGAGTGACTATGAGATCCTCAGCATGGCTAGAGAGAAAAAAAGTTACAATAAATTTTAAATCTAAAACAACATAGATAAAGCCTGTTACCCTGCACTTTGGAAGTTATACAGACGCTCAACTTTGTACCATGGAAACAATACAAGAGTAAAATGGTTTGTGCTTGAAAGAAAAAGACTTGACACCACATCAAAGTATGTGCTTTTTTATCACCATCATTCAGCCTGTGTTATAGTGCAGAGAGTGGAGGGCACTTCCAGTACGGCACCATTAGAGTTGCAGTGCAAAAGGTAAATGTGTAATGCTGCAATTTTCCCAAATGGGCAGTGTAGAAAGTGACCAGTGAAGAGTGTGCGTTACATGTGGGGTGCATGGTTGTGTGGAGGAAGCTGCTTACCCCTCGCTGTTGATGGAGGAGTTACGGGACATGGTCTTAGGGGACGTATCATAGTCGGAGTCGGAGCGGTAGAGAAAGGACTCCCGCCTGCCACTCTGGGGGAAGGAGGGATGGAGCACAAGCCCAGGACTCGCCTGCGAATCCATCGGGCTGCGGCCGGCTGATGGTCCGTTCTCGCCATCCAAACTGGAGAGTGAGATATATACAGGAGGGGGGTATAGTTCAGTGAGACAGAGAATGGTAAAGATTAGAGATAGAGAAAGAGGGAAACACATCTTGTCATTTAGACCAAGTATGCAGATTCCTTTACCAGAGAGAGCCTTAGCCTCCTATTTCAAGACAGCGCAGCCATACGGCAAACATTATCAGACTTTAAAGCGCTGAGGCAGACATAGCCCGAGCCACCCGGCATCTCCATTAGCATAACCATCAGCAGCCTAATGAGAGAAGACTCTCCAGCCTGCTTTGCCTTGTTTAGGATAATCAGTGGAACATGCAGCCATTAGTCTGACTGTAAACAACAGCAATGTCCACAGAACGCACATGTCCACAACAGTGACGAGCTGTGGATGGAAAAATACTGAGGATAAGTTGCTCAATTGCTGGTTCCAAAGTATGTTTGTACAGTCATGTTACAGTGCTAATGCGAACAGGAGAACTGAAGAGAGCTGAATGGCACCCGTGATTGCTGAGGTGTTTATGGCCCATACACAGCCTACTGTCAAATTATCTCTGCATCCTATCTGCAGATATCACAGACGCATATAATGGCTGCTCTCAGCATAGCATGATATCCTATAATGAAAAATAGGCAGATAGGCGTGGGGTTTAGAAAAGTGAGCTCAGAGGTAGCTATATTTTTCGTAGCTATAATTCTGGCAGCATTATTCATTGTTAATTCCTGAACACTGCAGCCGAGCCATATGGATCGAAGTGTCTGGGGTCAGGGCCAAAGCAGAGAAGGAGAAATGTGAAGTGGGAAGGGTGGCTAGCGGACGTTTCCCACAGCTTCAAATCACATCTAAACTCATTTGAGTGATCTCTGGGAATTCTGGGTACACTGCAACACCCAAAATGATCAACACAGCACGCATACACAATAAAAGAAAAAGAAAACTACACGTAAGCACTCAAGCGTCATAGCTTGATGCCTGCCAAAATTTTTTTTCGCTCGCTCTGTCTTTTTCTCTCTTTCTGTCAGTCAGACTTCCTCCCCCTCACTCCTTTTCTCTCTCTAGGAGTCTAATAACCCTGTTCCCACACAAAAAGAAAAAAAAAAACATGGCAGATGCAGTATCTAAAGCCTGGCCGCTCACTCCGTGCACTGATGAAGAGCTAGCCTGAGTCATTCCAGTGAGCACTAGTGCAGCCGAACTACACTACAGAACCACCTTTTTTGCTTGTTAACGGTTGGCCTGTTTATTAAAAAAGACTGAACAGTCAAAGGCCTGTTTCTGACTCCAATGTTGTTATTTTCTCCCTGGAGAACCTGGGTGACTACCCATTCACTCACCACTTGGTTTAATGCTCTACTCTAGTCCGGCCCAGACCAATCCATCATTCCATACCTACTCTCCTCTTTTTCCTTCTCTAAGCCTGATTTCCACCTTAACGCTTTCTTGCTACACACATTCTTTTCCTTCTGCTCTCTCTCTCTCTCTCTCTCTCTCTTCCTCTCCCTCTCTCTCTCTCTTCCATTCTTCTTATCTCCAGCAGACAGGGTTTCTATCCGAGTAGCAGGAAAACAGATCAACGTGAGCAAAAGACTAAAGGCACTTCACGGGGCACCACAGAAGATGGATAATAAGAGTGAGTGAGAGAGAGAGGACCTGAAGGAGGTATGGAACACCAAAGTAATTTGGAGGGGGTGTGACTTAGGGCCTATCCAAATGTTTACATACCGTGCATGCCTGGAGCATGCAGTGTTTTCTTCCAAAATGTTTTTGTTTTTTCAGCAAGAACTTTGACAAAGTCAGGAAAGCTTAGAGAAGTTGCACTGGGTCACATAAATGTAGACTTGCATGTCCTCCATCGCACTCAACAAGCAAACATATGGACAGCAGTCATGTATAGCAGTACCATCAACTGTGCAACCCACTGTTTAAATGAAGCTTGTTTTCCTATGAGTAACTAATTCTTTTTGCTTGTCCTTTTTTAATTCAGAACAAATTGCATTGTTACGTTGCGTCAGTTGTACACATGAAGTGTTTGTGTGTGCGTGTGTGTGTGTGTGTGTGTGTGTGTGTGAAAGAGAGAGAGGGAGTGAGTGGGTGGGTGCACACGCATGCTCCATCTTGCTCTTTTCGGTATCATGTTAATGCTTTCTGAAGTCATGTGACATGTTTTAAAAGAACTGAGAAAAACCTGGCGCATCCCCTGCCAGTCTATGGCTCAAGGATCATTCACAGAGGAACAAATAATGAAAAAATAACAAGCCTTGTCAACCTTATTTTTCTCCAGACTCTCCTGCATCTTCGTGCTCTCCCACTTCCCTACTCCTTCTTTGCCTGTCGCTTTACCTTCCTCTCTTTTTCATCTCCTGTCTTTCAACATGCTTTCCCTCTTTCTTTCTTTATAATTTGCCTCTGTGGCTGTGAGTCAGTGGTAAAAAAAAAAAAAAAGAAGCACTTTTTCTAAGCGTATTCTGCTACACTGGAGCTTTCGTTTGTTTATAGGGTGTAGAAGACCCATGAAACATACTCACTGAGCCACAAACAAAAGGACATTTTTACATATGAAACATGAGCTGCCGTGTCCAACAGCAGCAGCACACATGTTGAAACTGTAATGGCATTGCTGCAGTTTACAGTTGAGTGACGTTCAAAAACTAAACTAAACCACCCTTCAGTGCATATAGGTTAGATATGCAGTTTACTCTAATGGCACAGTGCACTAGCATTCTAGATTAATACACCTGACAAATGGCAATTAAAATGCGTCAGTAGCCAACAAGCCAAAAACACAAAATGAGATATGCACAAAAAACACACACTCTTCTCTTGTCTCTCTCATGAAACCACCCCATATACACACACAGTGATTATAGGATACACTGCTGGCAGCTCTCTCTTTTGCTTGGTGATGAGATAACCCCTGGAGAGCACAACTCTGGACAATGACATGATGATCAGAGGGTGCACAGAGGAAAGTATTTGTATCAGCTGGGTGTCTTTCCCTATAAAAGATAACATGTTAACATCAGAGCTTCCCTAAGCCCCAGAAAACAAACCCTGGCACACTGATTTCCTTATTTAATGTACCTGGTCTGCCTCTCTGAATTATTTACCTTGGAGTGACTGCGGAAACCTTGAACCTGACAATAATTGGAGCAGACAACCAGGCCGAAAAGTGCTCTTATAGATGTGTGCTGGGAAAAAAAACAACTATAAGAGAAAACGCTGCATGATATGAGTAATTGAAGGGTTTTTAAGATTCATAATAGCCTTCACATGTCATACTTGAAGGGGCACACCACGAGAAAATCTTCAAACGGCTTGTTTACATTCACGGGCATAGTCATTTTTAAGGAGTCTGAGAGCCACAACACGGGTAACAAAAACTCAGGACAGTACGCCACTAAATTATTATTATTATTAATTTATTTTTTTTCCTGCCACATTCCCTATACCCGTGAATCAGGTGTGAGGACAATAGCATACACTGTCCAGGACTCTAGAATAGGATTTTTGGCATCAAATTCTATTAGGCAACAGAGTTAAATAATTCAGCCTGAAACATTAAAGTAAAAGTTTCTCAAACAGATGTTTTAAACCATATAGCAGCATTGCTACAAGCAGTGAAGCTATTAGTTTGACTACATTTTCCAGCAGCGGAGTGGTAGTGTCAAGTAGCTTGTAAGTAGCTACTCTATTAATCAAGTAGCCAAGTAGCATTGATAAATCCTACATACAGACGTGGCCAAAAATATTGATACCCCTGTTTGGATCCACCTGTTTCCAGTCTGTCTCCCCTGATTAGTGAGTGTATAAGAATCCCTGTGTTCCCGTCTAGTTTTGTCCATGATTGTTTCCTGTTACATGTCGTGCTGTATGCAGTTTCGGTTTGTTTGTGTTAATAAATGTTTAAAAACGGCTCGCGATTGTGTCCGCCTCCCGTCGACATCGTGACAGGTACCAATATTTTTGCCCATGTCTGTATATATATTTAATCCATGACGTTGTGTATTCCTTGTTGGTTGGTTTGAGCTCAATTGACTCAGGGTTACTGGGTGGTAACGAGTCAGCACTCTCTGACGCTGACCTGTTTAAAAAAGAAAACCTGGACTGTTCAATAGTATTTTCTGGAATCTGTAAAATGAATGTAATTGAATAGGCACCATTGCCTGTCCAGGCTATCTAGGTCTATGTCAGCTGGATCCATATCACCGTTTCCAACTTGGTCTGTGACCCAGAGTCAGTCCAAATGCTTCTGGCCAAATGTTTGCTGACTGTGTGTTCAGTCATAAAATAATATATGAAAACGAATTGTCGGAAGCTTTTTATTTATTTATTAATATTTGTAATTATCCGAATAGATGATCAAGCATGGATGGAGCTTCAATGCAGTTAAGCTACTTTTGCCATGTAGCTTTTAATGTCGTTAGCTTCTCTGAAGGGTAACTTCAAGTAGCTAAGATACATTTTTGTAACTTGTAGCTTAGCTAACTACATTTTTAACATTTGTGTTCAGTTCCTTGCTGAACACTGCTAACAGCAGCTTCATTTACATGGCTTGTTTTGAAGAAGGACTTCATAGTTTTTCTACTGTTTTTCCTGTGTTGCATTTTTGTGTATAATGTAGGATAACAATATTTACTTGAACATTGAAAAAAAAAAAAATGAAATGAGACATAAACATTGTACTATATGACATTATAAACATAACATTGACAAACAGTTAACAATAAAATGAACAGTCTGTTCTAAATAAACACATTGGTTCAGTATTATACATCCCCGAGCGTGACAGGCCAGATAGTTAGTACTAAATAAGTTAACTAGCAAATTAACTTGGTATGTAGCTATGTGGTGGAGGTGAAAAATATAATCTAAATGGCTAAAACTCAGAAGCAAACATGGCACTGGAATAGGGCTGCAATGATTAGTCAACAAAATCATCATTGTCAGTTAAGCAAAATTGTTTTATTCTCAATGCGTTGTTTATATAAACTACAACAAAAATACTCTATAATGCTAAACCACATATCTCACCTTTAAACAAATGCTCAGAGAAGTTGCACTGAGTCACATACTTTCATTGCTCCCTCTCAACAAGCAAACATACGCACCCTAACCATTGCTGTTATTTATACTGAGATCCACTGTAAGACATGTTTATTACCTTTATCCACAGAAGTCGCAATCACTGGCCAAAAACCATCTCCCAAACACAATGTGGCTATAAATCTGTACATGCCATTGTAAAAATGCCTGGGAAACACAACAGGCGCTCACACTTTATACAGAAAACAGAAACAAGTTTGATTATGTCCCATTAATACCCTGGATTTTAAATGCTTTGAAGCTGGACTGAATGAGCTGATAAAGGTTAATTAAACCTAGGAGCATTCATACGACTCTTTTCTGCTGACCTCCTGACTGATTCTTCATTAATAGTGAACATGGTGCCCGAGGTTCACTGGCTTTGCTGACACCACAGCCTGGTTGCACTCCATCACAGGGCCCTGAGTGCTTTATAAAGGGCCCGTTTTTAAAAGAGAAAAACGGGCCATCTACAAAACATAATCCTTAATTTTCCTCACCCGAGTTAGTGCTTAACCCCTCCCACACACACACACACACACACTCATGCAGCTGAATGGAGAGTGACAGTTATTTCCTGCCTCCGCTTCCTCCAACTGCTAAGCACAGATGCTTATTTCCACATGTGCACCAACGCCCCCCTACACCCCTTCAACTGCCTCCCCGTTCTGAGCTGCACATCTCACCCGGGCATTCAGCACCTGCCGGATTGGCACACTTGTTGGTGGAGTGACATCAGAGGAGAAAGTTAGTGTGTGTGTGTGTGTATGTTTAGGGAGCGTGGTGTACAATCACATACCCTCTCGTTGATGAAAGCGGCCGTCCATTTATTGCAGCACCTGATCTAGAGCAGTGGGGGAAGTGTTTCTTTTAGTTGCACTGCCACTTCAACCGCACATTACAACGAGGCCACATCTCGACAGCCTCGCCGCTGACTCACTGGGATATTTTAGGAAAGATGTGGAAGTGCTGTCTTTTTGCCTTTCTCTCTCTAGCCTCCACAGCCTCGAAGAAGCCAGGATGAACTGCACGAGACATGTTCTGATTACCCACCCACTCATCCACCTGTACTACCTCCCTCCCCCACCAGGTGAGCGCCAGGACTACTTCAGTTCCATGCCAAAGGCCATGATCTGAGTCAAGTGACCTTCCCTGACTCCCCTCCTGCCATACACACACAAAGACTGTGTAAGGCCCTTCCAGGGCAGACTGAACCAGGCAGGATGGCCACATGGTTAGATTACAGGGTGGGGAGGATTACAGCAGATTATGCAGCATACAGGATCAGAGACGGCCCGCTGAAAGTGGCCCAGCACCAAAAGCCTACCAGTAGCTTGCAAATTCACCATGAGGTTTTGTGCCCACGGCACATTTGATTCGTATGTAAAACCGTTCACTTGGTACATACTTGAGACAGTATGTGAGTATCCATCCTGTGTTGTTTTTTTTAACTCCATATAAACCCATAGCATTTAGAAGCCTTAGAAGCCTATGTGCTGTAATTTAAAGCAAGAAGTCATTTTGCTGTCTGCCTCGCCTCCCCAGAGGAACGCTTCACCAGTCCTGCTCACGTGCTTGTTTGGCTTTCACTCAGTGTTACGCCAAATTCCTGCAAAGCCACCAGGGACACCCATCAGTTCGCATTATTCCTACCTTTTCAGAGCTCTCTGGCAAGAGCTGAACCCTGGCCTCATAACAAGCACAGCCCATCATTCCACTCTCAATCTATCAAATCCTAACCCCAAAACATCATCTGAAAGCTCCATTGTGGCCACATTGTAACCAAGGTAGTACACACTATATAGATGCCTGTATTAGGATTGATGTGGTGTCCTGCAGTGTCTGATAATGACACACTACTCTACAGAGGTGGCACTATGTTGTAACCTCACTGTAGTAACTTGCTCACTGTAAATCTCAGGCAGTCTCCATCAGTCTGGATCGCTGTGCATGTGTCTTCTCCATCAACTGCCAGCAGCCACAAACCTAGTTTCCACCAGTCCCAACAGTTCCACGTCTCATGTCTTCTATTGCAGCCTGACTAATTGTTCGTGACATGCTCACCAGCATGCTAAAGACTCCCACTTCTCTCACTGTCTTCCTTCATCTCACTCTCACCTCTCACATTAGCACACTTCCCTGATTCCCCCAACCTGGTCATTTGAATTCTTTCTTGCAACACTAGGGTTCCTTTAGTGAAAAAATGAAACAATTAAATCCCACTGTTTGGCAGCCATGGCTTTTGACAACATATTGTGTACTAAGATGTCAAGGGAAGTCAACATTGGTTTTAAAAACTGTATGGTTGGAAGTTTTTAAAGATTGTGTTTGGCACCCGGCCCCATGTCTGAGTTTTGGGAACAAAATCAACCTTTCACCCCTCTAAAAGTTTTTAGAAGCAGTATATGAGGCTTTAAATACGATAGTAAGCCAGATAGATGAACTGCCATATAAAGAAAAAAACAGATGGAGAGGCATTTTTCAATAGATACCATGCTTTATTTCCTTTGCTAGTGTTGGAGCGCATTTATGAAAATGTGACGACATGAGCCACAGTACCCGCCTGGCTGGATAAAAATAAACATTGAGGCATGCCGAAGGCATTCCATCATGCCGATTCTGTAATAACATCAATCGAACTTAATTTCCCTGTGTAATGTGTGAAATATATGTTAATGATTAATGAGGTTCTACAATCTAGAAGGCAGGTGTTCTACAGTATCTCAAATATATGGCATGGATATTAATGGAGTCATTTCAGGAGAATATTGAACACAGATGCAATTAAAATCCTGAGCTGGGTAATGAGAAGTTCATTAATATGGATTTCTGGTGCCATGGATATAAGGAATCACAGTAAATGATGAGTAGTGCCGCCACTAGTACATGCACTGTATGTCAGATGGTAATTTGGAATGCATCTCCCCAAGTTGCGCCCCATCCTGATATCCAAGCGCAACCCACACATGAAGAGGTATTTTTAGATGATCATCCTGTCTCTGAGATGGAACGCGTAACTCCCTCTCTGCAGGCTGGGACTGCTGAGGTTCTGTTATTTTAATCCAGACTGGAGAGAGAGAAGGAGAGAGGGAGTGAGTCATCAAGAGCTACCTTTGTCTCACTGTAGAGATGCCTTTCCCTCCACCACTATCTCTCCATGTTTTTCTGTATCTACAACACGGCACTTTATCCTTATCAGAAGAAACACTGAAAAATTATGGCACATTTTGTATATAGTCTCTCCATTTTCAAGTGTTAAATGAATTTGGATATTTAAATATTATGTTCAATGCGGAAGGCATGATTAATGCTTGGTTTCAATGTCCTTGTGCCACGACATTACCACACACATTACCAGATGCTTAGTAATTTCCCCAGTGACATTTTACCACTAGTTTTTGATCCCATTTTTAGGGCATTTTGGGGTCTCAAATTTAGTATATGAGAAGCCTGTTCTGGTGGGTTTAGATAAGGGGTTAGCTTCTTCTCATTTTTTGACTGTGAAAAATTTTGCCAGGAAAGTGTTCTTTGTGTCCAGGTCTAAGATGAGTCACCTTCTGAGGGGTTTCGATACATTTGCTGATACGGAGGATACAGTTTTTCTATAATTCAAAACAAAATTTAAGAATTTATCCTGCAATTTTATCCTTACCCTGGTATGCCTTCAACTTTCTCTCCTGAAAATACTGTCAGCAATCAAAAAGTGATTTTGTTCTAGTGGAAGCAATCAGCCAAACAATACTGCTACCTTCACCACATTTCACAGATCGAATTGTATGCTTTCAATTTTCTATTACTCTGAAACGGGTTATTGTTTTAGGGCTGCAGCAAACAATTGTTTCAGTAACCAACTAATATGTCAATTCTACTTTTGATTAGATTAATGTAAGTACGCTGTGTTACTGCTAACAGGTTAATTATCTGGCCTTTTCCTGTTTTATTTTTGTTTCATAATTTTAGACTGTTTAATAGACCCATTGTTTGTGTTTAATTAAATATGAAATGTTTTTGGGGTTTTTTCCATTATAGTGCCCACTTATAACAACGGTTTATATAGATTATGTACCAAAAACAGTCGTAAAACATTTTTACCTGCAACATGTGTAGAATTGTATGTAAAACTGTTATTCATGTTTTAGACAACAGTGAGGACGTGCTACCCATTGTAATTCAGACCAGCTAACATTAGCTAGCTAGATAGCTAAAAAGGACAAGTGAATTTACTCATTGACCCCCTTGAATTACACAAAATCTCCCAAACATAAGGTCCACAACACTCCAAGTATACAAATCTCACCCAAGAGAGTTGGAAAACCCAAAACTAGGCTAATACGTATGTTTGATACTGTTTTGTTTTTTAAGCCAGAGAACTACGCATTTGCTGCAATAAAAGTGTATACATTTATGTCAAAGAAGTTTATTTAAGCTCTACATAATAATATTCATATTCACCTTATTTGAAGGCAAAGACAAAACAAAAATTGTCTGAAGACTTTCAATGGTTGTCTTGATCTGTCAATTCTGTTTATCAGCACCTTACACAGTGACCTGGCATACCTCTGTTTCCAAATGAATGTTTCTCTCCTGTGATGAACAATTTATTAATGAGTTTTATCTAATTTGGCAACCTTCAAAATCAATTTGTCACACCAGATTTAGAAGACACCCCGATATGGTTCCTGGGTATTAAAGCACATTAAGGATGCTAACTGACATAATATGAGGAATAGAACGATAGGAGTGGATATAAGCTAAATATGGATAATAATTAGGTGATGTTTTCATTAGCATATTTTCTTTTATTCTGTCTGATTACATGGCGTTAATCAGCCCCTTAGGTTAGAGGATTTGTTCTTTTTCAGACACATCAGAGATCAGTATGGTTAGTAAACTTACCCCCAAAACAGCCTTGAGTGCATTAAAACAGACTTCTCTAGCCTGTGGCATAATATGTTAACACCTACACACTTAAATGTAGAACTATGTATGAATAAAGGAAACGTAATGGCATAAAAATTACCCTTAGTAATAGAGGAAGCAAAAATAGTCATTAGTGAGAGAAAGGAAAGGTTTGCCGTGTGGACTGTTTTGCCTTTAAAAGCAGCATGGATTCCACTGGCCTTCAAGCGAGAGTTACTGGCACTGGGGGTGACTGCCTGTAAAAAAAAAATGCATATAAAGAACATTTTTACATCTGACTTTCTGAAAGCAATTTTCCACAATGCAGAGATGTCATTCTCTGTCTTTGGTGAATTCAACAGTGTCAAAATCCATATTATGCTGCGTATGCTGCATATACTATGAAACATTACAGTCTTATGTTGACCTGCTGATATAACTCGTGGCATTACATCATGTTATCCAATTAATTCATATACTACAGTAGTATACACTCACATGCCAGTTTATCAGATACACCTGTACCTTATATATGCACTTTGTAGATATACAATTACTGACTGTAGCCCATCTGTTGTTATACACATTTGATCAGACTCTGTCCATCAGTGGAAAGGGACCACAATAGGACCATTGCTGACCAGATATTATTTGGATGGTGGATCATTCTCAACCCAGCAGTGACACTGACATGGTAGTAGTGTGTGTGGTGCTGTTGCCAGTGCATCAGGCACAGCAGTATTACTGGGGGGTTTTAAGCACTGTGTATTCCTACTGGCCACTTCATTAGACACACCTACATTAGACACAGGTCTAAGATGCACCTTGTAGTTACACAGTTACAATTACAAAGACTACAGCTCATTTCTTCCATGCAAAATTTGGGCAAATCATCCTCTAGCTCTTTATCAGTGTCATGTTTTGACCACAGGGCTGTTACTGACTGGAGGTTTTTGGTTGTCGGACTATTCTAAACCCAGCATTGAGGTGTTTAAAAATCCCAATTCAAAATTCCGGATTCAAAATCCTTCTGATACACACATACCACACATTAACATGCTACTGCCATGTCAGTCAGACTACTGTGCTGAGAATGCTCTATCACCCAAATAATATCTGAGCGGTGGTCCTATGGTGGTCCCTTTCCACTGATGGACAGGATAGAGGGGGGCTGACAAATTGTGCATAGCAACAGATGGGCTATATTCAATAACTGTATACCTACTAAGTGCCTGAAAAAATGGCCAATGAGTTCATATACAAGGTAGGTGTACCTAATAAACTGGCAACTGAGTGTAGGTACACATGTTTCTGGTTGGTTTTTCATGGGTATGAAGCTACATGAAAGGGATATTTATATTTATGGGTTATATCATCCTCAAGCAACAAATGGTTTCATTTTATCATTTTATGGTACTATTTTAGGGAATTACCACCAGAAGTGGCAGCTTCTGTAGCTGGATGGGATCTGTAGCCAAACTTCAATACTAAAAATGGACTCTATCCATAGACATCAGCTTTGTCTTGCCCGCTGCTTTTTTCTTATCCCTTTTGTCTCTGGGTCTCTCTCCCTCTCCCTCGCTCTGAGAGCACTTCATGTCTTCCTCCATGTACTCCTTTGCTCTCCATCTCCACAAATCCAAAGTCGGTAAACTGCTACCTCTCTCTCCATACGCATCTCTCTCCTTGCTGTTGTAAGTGCTACATTAATACTAATGTACATCGTGATTCAAGTGATATTTAGGATGAGAGGAGATCTACGAGATAACACAGCTTGAAAGAGTGTGTGAGGTGGAACTAGCCGAGGAGTGGAAGAAAATGGCAGCAGGATGAATAAAAAATAGGAGGCTATCCTTCTGCTTTATTCACAAAGCTTTCAATGATCAAAGGCGAGAAACAAAAAAAGGTTCAAACAAAACTGAGCTTTGGATGAATGTCAAAGGTTAAGGCCTCCTGTAGCTGGCAGGCCTCATGTACACAACTGGCCCCATTCTTGTTGGGAGGGAGAGACATGATCTCTGAGACCACTCCTCAATACAGCACCTCTCCTGATCCTCCAGGATCATAGGTCCTCTTTTGTGGAGTCTCCTCTTCAGCTCACTCCACAGGTTTTCAATGGGGTTTAGGTCAGGGGGACTGGGATGGCCATGTCCGTCATTGAACCATTTTTGTGTGGATTTGGATGTATGTTTTGGATCTTTTTACACCAAACCCACCTTGAGTGTTTGTTGCCAAAAAGTTATTTTTGTCTCATCTGACCATAGAACCCGGTTCCAGTCAAAGTCCCAGTAGCGAACTCCAGGCGCTTACGCTTATGGTTAGATAAAAGAAAAGGCTTTCAAATAGTTTGTTGGCATGGAGGTGGCATCTAATTGTAGATTTGGAGACTTGATTACCACAAAATGCTACCTCTCTAACCATCCTCCTCACTGTGCGTGGGGGCAAAACACACTTGCGTCCTCTTCCAGGCTGCTTCATTACAGCTCCGGTTGCTTTAAACTTCTTAATTATTGCCCTAACAGTGGATATGGCCATTTTCAGGCGTGTAGCTATTTTTTATAGCCATTGCCTGATTTATGAAGGTCAACACACTTTTGTCTCATTTGTGTATTCTCTAATATTCCCCATGTTGATGAATGACTAAGGGAATTTGGCCTCTGTGTCACCTCATATTTATACCCTAGTGAAACAGGAAGTCATGGATGACCGCTTAAGAGTTCATAAACACTCAGGTAAACTAAAATATAAATAGGAACTTGCTTCAGTTACATTTTGTTCCTAAGAATTTCTAGGGGTGCCAATAATTGTGAGAGGTGGTTTTGTTAAAAAATATATTTTTGGATAAGGGTTTCTCTCATATTTTCAGTGTGAGATTAAGTTAATTAACCACAAATACATTTGTTCATAACCTTTTTTACCCATCTTTACCAAGGGTGCCAATAATTCTGGATATGACTGTGTATGTACATTTATTTCTGCTCTAACACACCTGATTCAACTCATCGGTGCATTACCAACTTTAGCAGGTATGTTAGAGAAGGGAAGTCACCAAACTGTGCTGGACTTCGGCACCCCCAGCCTACCTCTTAATTAGTTCTCAGTGAATTGGGCTCATTAGGTTTACCATGGTGGCAATTAGCCAGGCTTTAAAAAGCCTTTCTGTGAGCAGCATTTAATGCATTCACCTAAATAAAACATTCTGTTCCATTCTCTCCTGGTGAGAGCTGCTGTGCTGTCTCCATCAAGCTCTAAAAAAGAAGAGCATGTCAATCAGGGGCAGAGAAACATGAAGCACTAGTTTCTGAAAAATAGTGAGTGAAAAGATAAATGAGGTATGTGACAAGAAAGTAGGGGTATGTGACATGAACAAACAAGACAATCATATGGAAAGCTGTATTTTGCTAAGAAAAATGAATAAATAGAAAAGATTGAAAGGAATATTTTACTCCTTAGATGTTAATATAGCTTCCACTGAAAGCTAGTACATGCCAGAAAGCATGATCTCATTTGCATAATCCTTAGTGATCCCTACTATCTTTCATTCATTATTAGCACCAATAGTATTTTTATATTTATTTAAGCTGAAAGGGGGAAAAAAGTCAAAAAAATCAAACTATCCTTTTTAGTTTTACTTCCACATTTTAGATTGGCTTAATGCAGAATGCACTTTTTTTTAAATTTCCAACAAACCTTGTGTGCACTGGACACAACTAACAGATTTGATTCGTAGTTCTCCCACAAGGACAAATCATAAGAATGATGCATATTAGACGACAAAACACCTTCTATCGCCGAGTCACTAAGTACAGTAACAGCCTATTGAATGTTTGCTTGGTTACATGGCAGAGTTTAGCACAGAGTCTAGCATTCTCTGTATGACACAGTAGCATGTGTATACGAATTGGAGTAGGCCTGTGATGGTTTTTGACCAGCCAGATTGGTGGCGCCTACCACACTGGCCATCCGCCACTACTTTATCGGTAGTGAAACAAAAATAGATTGGGGGAAAAAAGTGTCTTACAAATCGGCTGTTGGCTGAGGACAGAGCATAGTGCTAAGTGATTGGCTAACGAGTCCTGGCTGACTCTATGATAAAAGGCTCTCTCTCCCAACAAGCTGTTTCAGCATGTAGTCACTAGCGGAGGACCAGAAGTATGGCCAAACAGACTGGATGTCTCCCACTCTGTCCCCAGGCACATACTCAGAACCACTCTCACATGCTATACAGCCACATTGACACACACACATACACTCTCAACAAGGACAGTGTTTGCTTCCTAATGAGAATTGGCAGGTAAAAAAAACCCACCTCTCAAATCACCTTATCACTGTAATAGATACACAGTGTGATACACACTCATCCCAAGGCCTGATGACAAATGCTACACAGCTCCTGTATATGCACAAATCAGGTACAAACCACAAATCAATTAAATAATCAACCAGCACTATAAATAAATGATAATATATACAGTACTGTGCAAAAGTCTTAAGCACCCTAAATTTTGATATACATTTTGTCTTAGATGTTTTTTAATGTCTTTTGCATTGGTGTCATTAGAAAAGTGCAAATTTTAGAGTTTCAAATGTTCCAACAAACTAAATGTTTTATCATTAGTAAGTCATTAAAGAAAGTAAGATATTAAGTAATAGCTTACTTTTTAGATAAAAACATAATGCAGGCTGTCTGGGATTTTACCTGCAGAGACAGAAGCAAGTGAGAGCCAAAGTTCTGCAGAAGAACCGTGGCAAGTTCTCCAAGATTCTGGAAATAACCTACCAGCCGATTTTTCCTTATAAAACTGCATGATAGTGTAACTAAGAGAATTGATGCAGTTTTAAAGGCAAAGGCTGCTCACACCAAAAATTTATTTATTTTAGTTTTTTTTTTTTTTACTGTTTACTGCTCTTTATAGTATTTTTTTATATTCAGAAACTTTTAATGTCATTATTTTTAAAAGCATTTTCGCTCTACAGAATTTCTTCACACGTGCCGAAGACTTTCGCACAGTACTGTACACATACACACACACATTATTTATACACAAAAACATTTAGCCATGCGACAGGTCATTATTGTATTCACACATGCACATTCCATCTATCTCACACAAACAGACCCGTTACTGAGCTGAAAATTGGGCAATCGGCATAGCACATATTTTCATCCCAGCCACCCCCACACATATGTTCACACTCAAACTTTCCAAACACTCATGGAGTAGCTCATATTTGTTTGTATTTTCGTCCCATTTTTTTTTCCGTCTGCAGTGTCTGTCTAGGACTGTGAGAGCTGGAGAATCCAACTGCCTGCCACTGAACAGTTTTGAAGCATTCATACATTACCTATTTACAGTTTTCAGGACTTTTAATAAAATAAAAAGACATGTGTACTTTCAGAGGAAACAGTATTCTGTGCTCTGAGCGCTTGTGGAAAGAATCAGTGTGTCACAGACATCTTGCTTCCAGACATTTACAGCTTTTCCAAAATACTGTGTGCCTGCTGCCCGAGGTTTATATTCCCCCATTAAAGGAGTGATTCAGTCCAAACACGTTTAAAAATTTTTTTTTTTTATATATATATATGGCCAGAATTACAAAAACAATGGAAGCTAGACCATCAGGCAACTGGCACTCAGTCACAGAAAAAGTCCTAAATAAAAAAACAACCCAAAAATATAAATAAATATGAAAAGGTCAATTTATTTACATAAAACTATGCTGAAAGATCGACAAATATAACTCATGATTTTTTTTTTAGTTACAAATATACAAATACAAATAAATAAATTGTGAAATGGCAATTGTGAAAAGAAGAGCATAAAGTAAACAGAATGCATGATATCTATGTTTTAATGTTGGATCCTAACAGCTGGCTTTCTATGCTGCTAATCCTTGCAGCATGGCAGATCATGATGGGCTTCCGTTCAGTCAGTTTCACAGACAGAGCAGAAATACGGATCTCCAGCTGTGAAAAGGAATTCAATTCAATTATTAAATTAAATTATTCAAATCGGTCAGAGTTGTACCGCAGACACAAGGCATGCACATGCAAACACAACACAACGTGAGATACTAGTTGACTGGGGAACCTGCCCTCTGCAATAATAAAACACCTGACAGCTGGAATTTACAGGGGAGATTTATGCTTAAACTGATCTTCCAAAAGAATGTGTGTTAAACATAACCCAGAAGGGTCTTATTTATACTCATACTGCTGGTGCAGTACCTACAACTTTCACCAATTCATATGCATCTAAATAACGACATTTAGATTTAGATATTTTTTGGACTTGATGGCTGTGGCATACAATGTGTTAAAAAACAAACAAAGACAAGCAATAGAAAAGTTTTGGAGGAGACATGCAAATACCTAAATAGTTAAAACAAGGATTAAAGGCTTTTGCACACAGACTACATATTGATAAACAAAAAAAAAATTGTATGATAAAAATTCTAAACAAACACACTCTGCTGTGTAGCGACTTGCACCCCGAGTCTGAAAATGTCATTCTGTGACCACTCTCATCTACATGAATCAGTTCCGTTGAGATGGCTGTTCTCATTTAATCCTCCTCCTTACTGTCTATAGGACTGTTTATATGTGTGTGTTTATCCGCAAACGCCTGACATACAGAGAGTGCATTAGGAAGATACCTCGTTTAATTCTTGTATAATGCTCTCTTTTTCTTCAGTCTCTGCATCACTGCCTGTCGTCTGGAGCCAATTTATCATCACCTTCTGAAGCTTACGCCATGTCCTGTTTGCACAGAGAGACAGATCTGTAACCAGGATATATGCTTTGCAAAAATATTGGTAGACTCACAGCACAGTCAGGTTTTACAGTACATACTGCAACTGAGTTCTGTCTTTCTCATATCTCTGCAGGTCGAGTCTGATGTCTAGTAGTTCCCTGGTTAGACCTTCAGTTGGATCACAGGTTGCCTGCACAAGCATGTCCTCTTTATCGTCATCATCATCTTCTTCATCCACAGAATCTCTTTCAAACACACCTGCTGGCAAGACACATACAAGTCTCATACAGTCCTATTAACCAAGGATGCAGTGGATGGTAAACGCCATTTACGTACCTTTAAAACCACCCTTTTTTTTTTTTTTACTCAAAAATTGTTGTGAGATTTAAAAAAAAAAAAACTCTCAGAAATAGTAGTAGTCTCCACATTGCTTTGTTTCTTATTTGCATGAAGCTAAACTCAACTTTATTGCGGCACATGGTCCCGCCCACTTTGCTTCGCCAATGGTTGCTCCGCCCCCTGTCGCTGTGAATCGCCATCTTATTGAAAATGAATAATATGTGGATGCTCTGACGCATCACGTCGTTGCCATGTGTGTTAATTACTTGTGTTATTACATGAATATCCCATACTGATGCAGAAACCAAACTGCAGTGCGGCTCACATGATATACAGAGTTTTTTTTTTTTTTTAAAGGACGAAAAGATATGCTTTGGATTCATGTATCTTTTTGCAGTCACACTGAAATTTAGGGTTTACCCACCTTTTTTTACCACTACATCTCTGCTATTAACATATCCTGACTAGAACCATGTTATTCAACTGTTATCCAAAATTCTTAATCAGTATACGTGAAGTGTGTATTGCTTACTTTGGCCAGGCAGCTTAGGGTGGGTGAAATCCTGAGGGGAGAGGAGTGAGGGATCCTTATTTCTTGAACGTGTCTGCTTCATATGTCAGAGACAGATCAAAAGAAAAAAAGAAAAAGAAATATATATAGAGGAAGTGGAAGAGACAGAGAGATTTGTTACTTTTGAAAAATTATTAAACCAAGAACCCAAAGGCATGTTACAGTCATGTAACTATAAAACAGTTCACCTTGCACTGTGTTTTGGATGCAGTAAATGAAGAAGGAGGCATCAGCACCTCCTGGCTCTCAGCACTGTACGGCATGGCGGAGTTTCCTGTAAAACCAGACCTGCAGGCTAGGACTGCAGGCTTTATGGTCAGAACAGGAGGCTGCAGTGAGGTGGAGAGGAACGATACAGGAGACTGAGGCTGGGTGGAGGGAAGTGGAACAGAGTGGGATGGACAGGGCACTGGAACACATGCTGCAGGTAATGATGTGGACCCAGTGTCATTCTGACCTATAGGCAGTCGCTGAACACTAACATGAAAAAAAAGAAGAGAAAAAAAGGAGTACAAAAAGGTTACATAAAGGAATATAAGGGATTTTATAAACCATGATTTATTATCTGGTAATGTTTTAAATATTCATAATTTGCATTTGAAAATATTTTAACATAACTGTTTCATATGTATTACACAATGACTGTATATACGGTGGACAACATGGCTCCACTGATCCAGGGTGTCCGCCTGATGCCTGCCCATATTAGTCATGCAGAGGTCCCCTCTTCATGCCGGAGCACGCATGGTGATTGAATTTAACACCATTTATAATCTTAATGACTGAGAAAACAATTTCAAGCCAAATTGGTAAGTACACCAATATTAAGTCATCATTTTAGGATCTTTTTTGCAAAATTGTAGTCATATAATTTTTGCAAGTATACGAGTTTGACTGAATACCATTTCTGTACTACAAAAGAGCATACACTGCACACAATTTACAGACTACCCCATTTAATATCGTTCTGTTGTCCTGTCTGGTTAGCGTGCATTGCCCTGTGTATTTATTGTCCT
>JAOUQW010000019.1:18072608-18087080 GCA_028565825.1 Olivaichthys viedmensis | reverse complement strand
AGCCCAAAAATTGTCTGAGACCACAGGCTGTAGACTGATTCATATTCCACACACATAATGTGATTATAATGTGACCAAGCTGGGCTTTTGTGCCCTGAAAAGACACAGGAGAGACCCCAGAGATCCCAGAAAAAGCACAGGAGACACAAAAACACATGTTTCTAGATGACAATATTTGCGTCCTTCACGCATATCACTCTATTTTTTTCTGCAAGAATTTCAGCATTAAAGTATGTTCACTGAAAGTCATAATATCTAGCGGTGGACCTGCAGCCCCAGTTCACAGGAGTTTTAGATCTCGATGTCATGAATTCCACAATGACTAACGGCAATATCAGCGTGGCATCAGAGTGCAAAATAATTGTAGCAACCTCTAATGACAGGATAGAATTTTATTGGCAGTGTAGTACCCTCTTCATTTTTATTCACATATGTATGGTTTGGCCAGGATATTACCCAGGATATGAGAAAATGACAAACACAGGCATACAATAAGTCCTCATTGATTTTCCAAAGGAGAGATGCCATGTCACTTTTGTTGGCCTTTGAATTCAGTTGATGCTATCACCTTACTGATGTTACGACACAGGCCATAAATATCCTGACCCACCAGGTCACAAAATGTTTACACCCTCTGCGCCCGGGAAGGACACACAAAAGCCTTCATACTCTAACCGCTAAATGTCATAACATGCTGTGTATATTTGTGTCCATACACCTTGTTAATAAGCTGTCTGTCATTATTAACGAGCTTAGTGAACAGTCTTGATACTGATCATTTTATCTGTCACACTCATTGAAGCATATTCATTAATAATATCTTGCAGCCTACAGCTACACTATTGTGCATGTTGTTTACACCATTGTTTCCTGCTCTTGACATTTTTGTGCAGCCTTCTATTATACAGCCATTCCCTCATAATGTCTATGTATATTCTCTAATACAGAGTAGCCTACAATAGTCTGAATATAATGAACATGATCTGCATAAAGCCATTTATATTGAATGGTGTATACTACTGGTATATTGTCTGGATACTATCTATGCATGGCACGTGTATGATTATAATCTGTATGGACTTTGTATTGTATATTGATTTATGTGCCTGCTGATTGAGTGAGGGCTCTGGCAAGCTGTTGTTGTTCCTGTACTCATGCTGCTTACATTTGGCAAAAAACGATTCTTTGAAACCTGCAATTTGAATCTAAGCGATGGTTGAAAGCAAACACAGGGACCTTATCAACATAGGTGACAGCCTTAACACAACACCGTACTTCGAAGAAAAAAAAATTCTGACAGAAGGAACAGTAAATCTTAGTATTTCCCATCCTGATTTAGTCATAGCAAACGTCCCGTGTAGAATCTCTCCTATCAACCAACAGATGTATATAAAACATGTTACGGGTTTGATCTGCTGCCCACACAGTATTGCCAAGTGCCCCAACGTGCTCTGAATAGAAGTACTTCACTCTGCTATATAACCACTTCACTGGTTGGCATGTCGCTTAGTGAGGGCTGGTGCCATCTTTTTTCTCTCAATAGAAGATGAGCCAATTGCATTCTCAGGACCACTGGACCCGGACAGCACACGGCACAGCTGGGATTGAACATAAAACATCCAGGTTCACCACCCAGGGGCCACCCTAAATAAAACATTCCAAAACGACTAACTGAGAAACAAACACATCTGACAGAAACTAAAGAAACCGAGAGAGCATTTGAATCCCAGTTGCTCAACTGACATTGTGGAGCTCCAGAATTTAATTGAAATCTGTCATCACTTTTCCACAAGACTGATACGCACAGGTTCACTCGCACAACATTTAATTCTCGGAGTATGCCCCCACAACCTTCACATCTGGGAGAAACCTTATGCTCCTCAGACTGCCCCAGGGCCACAGCAGTCCCGTGTTCAGGACACAGTGTCAGAGAGAGAGTGTGTGACTGCAGCTCTGATTGGTTTAGCTCAGTCCTCCTGATTGCACCTCATTTCTACCTGATTTGCCATCTTTCAATGAAAATCTTGTGATTGACCCAGTTAAAAAAACATTTCCCCTTCAAAAAGCACCTTAGTTCAAGGCATTTGCTGTGCTGTAACAATAATCCTGTTATCTTGAGAAATTAAAAATACTGACCTTTTGACTTTGGCTTGTGTGTCTCACAGGGCAGGACATGAGCCATGGATGTGGGCATTGAATAAGCAGATGTGTGAGAGGCGGCATCACACGTGAGCGATCTAAGAGTGGCCCCGGGTTTTAAGGAGCAGATGACATACGAGGAGCCCTGGACTCAACCAGCATGTTAGTCAGGCTCCTATATGCAGGATATATATATATTCGCAATCACATAATATAACGTAGCATAATAGGCCAGAAAATCCTCTGTTAATGAGATATGATACACAGACATTAATCATATATGACACATCAAATGTGATCCATGTCAGTCACTTATTAGAAATGTTGTTGTTATTGAAACATTGCTTAAAATGGATGCACTGTTAACCCTTGCTGTATTTTATCCAGGTACTAACTGTATAATACAAACTTTAAAATACTGTAACAACATCATACAGTACAAAACTGTAATGTGTTGCATTATGGGAATTTTATGTGACGTCACTCTGAAAGTCCAGTATGTTACATTTTATTTTACAGTAAATTACAGCATGGTTTATTTAAAAAGTATACAGTAAACTACTGTATTGTCGCCTAACGGATAAAAATAAGCTCAAAAGGCAGACAGCCTACAGGACCTGCATTAATTCACACACACACACACACACACACACACACACATTAACACACAAATCTTGCTAAAAATAAAAAAATTCAATTCAATTAAATAAACGGTTAAGCGAGGCCACCGTCACTAACTCTGCCTGATCTCACCCACCCACACACACCCACCCACACACACACACACACACACACACACACACACACACACACATACCCTAATCTCAGAACTGTTTTCCTTCTAACTCAATTGGAGAAGACACTTTAATTTAAACACTGAAGCAAAATAAATAATAAATCAGTACAGTAGAGCAAACTTACTCAGAACAGCGTCAGAGAAAAAAAACAGCACAGCTGAAACAATGGCACAGACTCATGATAGAATGAACGTCTCTGGTGCCACACTGACTTCCCTTTGTGCCTTTCTGGCAAACAAGTGACTGACATACACGCACACAGCCAGAGTGATGACCCATATGTTAAAGAAAAGCGGAACAGACCCTCACGAGGCTGAAGGCCAACTATTGGGTGGACTCTCACGCACACACACACACACACACACACACACAAATATTGCAGAGAGTTAACTCTCCACACGTAAAAACTAGCACACACACAGGCAGGCTGCTGTGAGAAATGAAAGGGCCAATACTCTGAAAATCAGGGAGTCCGTCTTCCACATCTACAGTATGTACTCAAACACAGGGGCTGTGTCTCAAATCACATACTATGACCCAATACTTAAAAGTATATACCATGTACTAGTCTAGAAGATTACCACATAGAACCTTTAACTGCTGCATATGTCATTTTTTCAGCAAATATGGTCCATCCGTCCGGGTGTTTTTTAGTATAAAACATTTGTTCGTATCCTCTAAAATTGTAGCAAATGAGTATGTGATTTGAGACACAGCTATTGACACATGCACATACACACAGACACATGGCATTTTACAGTGCTCTAGACACTATTACATCAGATAGACACACATCAGGCCCCATGAGTGGCTTGGAAAGTAAATGTGCTGCCTCTGATTGTGGGTAAAAACCCTGCCGCTGTGTCTCAGTTGTGCCATGTGCCATCCAAGGAAGGGGGTTTTAGATCTGTTCCAACTGGAAGGAAAAGGTTACTTAGTCCCTTGTCACTAAGCAACATCAGCCACTACTTCGTTGGTACTTTGATAGAGTTGAAGACTATGCTCATAAAGGTTTATGCAACCGTCATCCAAGTCAAATAAAAGACAATAACTGTAGTACACTGGAGGATTAGCTGCTAATAAATGGAGAGAAACCCTGCATAAGAATACTCCAGAAACTCTATCCACCACATCTCTAGTGTATGGACATTACCATGGGCAAGGATTTTGTCCCGTTTCCCTGTACTGAGTAAAGGATAACCTGTTTATTCAAAACTCACTTATAATGGAAGCCTAAGGGCACTCGTTGAAAACAGTCAATAAACGTATAAAACACACAACAATATAACATGAATTTAAAACTACAACCATTACACTCTAATAAATAATAAATAAAGGTATTAGCATGTCACAGACATGAGAGAATGTCTTACCAAAGGGCTTCTCATGTAGTTTTATTCAACCTTCTAACACTGGAGCAATACAGTAAAAAAGTCATTCCGGTTACTTACACTTTTTCCGAAGATTTTGTGGTGTCCGTACGCAATCAGGCGGAATAACATCGATTAGTATCGATTAGTAGAGTAAAGCATGAATTTGAAAACAAATTCATCCCACTAAAAAAAGACAAATTATACAGATTTAGAGCTTAATTTACTTTTTATTTATTTTAAATTCTTTGACAGAAGAATCCATGAAAGCGGTTCATAAAAATACCTTTAACAAGTGCCCTTAGACTTCCATTATAAGTGAGTTTTGAGTAAACAGCTTTTCTGTTATTTTTTTATAACGCGTCAAAATACTTGTCTGCGGTAATCGCACATGCACTGAAGATGCAGCAGATAGAAATTGCATTGAAAAACGCCAGAGTATTGCTTTAAAAATTGTTTATCGATCAAAAAAAAAAAGCATGAAAAAAATAGCATTCAAAACATTGACATTACCAAGACTTTTTATTGCGAAAATAAGAACTCAATCAACAAGCAATGCAGCTGAAACGCTGTAACTTGCAGACACACACACACACACACACACACACACACACACACACACGCATACACAAACTGGAGAGCACTCACCCTCTCAGCAGGTAGTAGTTAAAGGATATTCATAGGTAGAGATTGTGAAATTCTCCATGGCAGAAAAGCTGTGCCCAAAAGCAGCACACCCTGCCTGGGCTCTGTACATTCTCTTACTGCACCACACTAACACCCACCCACCCTCTTTAACACACACACACACACACCTCAAAAGTCCTGTCCTGTCTGGAATAACTGCCCTACTTTAAGCTGTATTAAGATTCCCAGGTCACATTTCTGAGGTTTTGCTATACACAGAGAGAGAGAGAGAGAGAGAGAGAGAGAGAGATGGGGAAGAAAGAGAGACAATGACTAAGAGACGCACTCTATAGGCTCAGGAACATTGTCACAGGAGTGCATGTGTGTACACACGCATTCAAAAGCATCCACCAAAAATGACATATCTAACAAACAAGCATCGTACAAGCTTCAACCGTTGTTAATGTTTGACTGGGAGAGAATGCATTGCAGTATGTTTATGTGTGGTGTGTGTTGTGTTAACAAGTGAGAGAGTGTGACCATTTAAGGCTGCTTCAGTTAGCCGTGAGAGAAGCAGTTCTGCTGTTCTCCCAGACCAATATTGTACTCGTGATGAGCAAATATGTGAAAATGACATAAGATACAGTGCACACACATACACCACAGATACACCACACACCGTTTTCTTTAGAAAATGTTCTTGATTATTAGTAGTATTACGGCGAGCTGCGTCCTCAAACGTACAGTAGGACGTATTTTAGTAAACTGCTATCAAACATGAGGCCGTTATTCAAACTAGTCACTACTCATAGTGCTTTTGGCAGAAGTTAGCGAAAAATCTAAATTCAAACAAATACAGCCTCTCCCTTTAGCGGTCCCTTCAAAGCCATGCCCCTAAAACACATGTATGCATGACGCCTAAGCTAGAACACCAGAATGCCAGTGCAAGAGGTGGAGCTTTCTGAATTGACAAGCGACATGAAACGCCTCCTTGACCCAACTGGTTGGATGCTGGTGGTCCACATGATTTGTTTGTCCCATTTACAGAGCATTGGGGGTGCCACGGAGACCAAACTTTATTTCCTTTGAGCAGATATTTTATTGACAGCCGCCAGAATGTGAGAAGAACGGCAAATATGACAAAAAAAGTGTTTGAACTTCAAAAATCACTGACCTTATCTTTAACCTCTCCTGTGAATGTGATACATTGTGTGTATATGAGAGGTATAACGGCCTAAACGAAACCTCATAATAAGATTTCACATGCCAAGCACTTACAGTGTGACGATTAATATCAAAATATATGACAACTGGTTGTGTGATAAACTTCCCAAAACCTAATGAAATGGATATGTAATGTGATGGTCACGACGCCAAGAAGAAACTCTTGTTGTACATACTGTACAGGAGAGAGAGAAAGGCAGGGTGTGTGTGTAGGTCTCTGTAAGAATAAGTGCGTATGTGCTTGTGGAGTTTATTCAGAGGTGCTGAAAGGCGAGTCCAACTGAATATAAACCTCTTTCTGTTCCGTCACTCCCTCTCTCCATCCTGAGGTTTCTCCCTTCCCTCAGATCGGTTTTTCTCTTTGACAGCTTGTCTTTCATTTGAAATTCCACAAACACATACTGTACACAAACACACCCTAAGCAGCTTATGCGTGTGCGTGTGTATGTGTGGGTGTGTATTGTGTGTTCTTCCCCAAGAACAGAGCACTGGAGTACAGAACGGCTCTCTTTGTTAGTGGTTTTGTTCGAACCACAGCCATTTTGCACATTCCTCGGCCTACACACACTCACACACGCTCCTGCCAACAGGTGTAAGTCGTAAGGTAAGAGAAAAAAGAGGAATTCGTGTCAGAGTGGCAGAAAATTAATTGCCTGATCAAAAAAAAAAAAGGTTTTGGTCTCGTGAGCGAGACTGTGTGTGTGTGTGATACTTATTCTTACTTTTACAACTCTCGAGCTCTCTCTGTCTGATCTCCTACAATCCCTCTTCAAATCTTTATCCTCTTCTAATGCACTAAACAAACCCAGCTCCCTCGAGATCATTAGAAACAAGAAAAGCTTTAAGTTAACACTGTCGACAAACTGAGATTTGCTAAAAGGATCATGAGTTTAAATAAATGACGGGTAGACAGTAGCCGGGTTAGACGGATCAGAGCCCACCATGCAGTGAGAAATCCTTTTTTACACTACCATATTACTCATCATATTCACACTGAGAGTCACAGTTTGGTTGAAGATGTTGTTGAGTGATGGAAGTCAGCTGTCTATATAGTGTGATAAAAGGTCTTTTCACAAGCGCCTCTATAATCTCTGGTATGCTTTCAGCCTGTCATGAGGAACTAGGAAACTAAATAAGGGGGCTTATTTACTTACTAGAGATAAGAATTTATGATACGTCTACATGATGGTTTGTGATACACAAACAAAACTCACTCAAATTTTTCTCACACAGTTTTGGCCATGTGCTCACGTATATCACACACACTCCTCCCAACACACTAACCTGCTGCCCTGGCTCCTCTTCTCCAAACTGTCCTTCAAGGATGCCACCTCCCTCCCGCTTTCCAGCTCCTGAGAGGTGGCCGAGGTGGGTGAAACCACTGCGGGCACAGGGGTGTTCCTGCCTTCCCCAGACCTCATGGGCCTCCCATGGCCCCTTAGCTCGGAGCTCTTCTTGATGGCTTGGAGCTGTGCCAGGGGCACGATGTCGCAGCCCTGCGGCCGGTGCCACACCGTCTGCTGGCTTGTGGAGTTGTAGTAGTAGAAGCGGTTGTTGATGTTGTCAAACAGCTCCCACCACTGGTTGCCGTCGGACTGCCGCACGTTTGCGCTGGGCGGTGCCTCCCAGCCGCACTCGCCCGTCGCCAAGTTAACATACATGCGTTCGCGTGAGCGTGGCCCCAAAATCTCCACCCAATCAGACCTGCACGAGCAACAACATGGGAAACATAGTCAGGAAGGAGGCATGTGCCCATAATCGATTATATAATATATAACAATGTCTAAGAGTCGTAACTCAAGGACCTGTGTTAAGAAAACTAGTCACCTTAAGTGTGTACGAAACCACACCCTATTGACTATATAGTGCACTATTTTTATTATTTAATATCAAGTGCGCTCATGAAATTCCATTACGTAATGCAACACGTTAGTGTCCAAATGATGGACCCTAGCAGGTACAGAATACCTATAATTGCACTTTGATGTTTGTAGGGAATCATGGGTAGGGCACCATTTCGGACACAGGGCTTGACTTGCTACTACTACTAGAAATTAAAGTGACCTGTATGACTCAAGATCTTTCACAGACAATGTACCACCACATTCAACATTCACTATATTGTTATCGTGAAGATTTTTAAAGATTGTCACTACCCTCTATGTTCCATGCGAGAGGCAGCACATATGCACTCCTGACATAAAAGCTGGCCCATTGAGAGAACAGCACAACACAGCTACCTTTGAAGGTATTTTATTTTGCTCAAATGTAAAGGCAGCATTATGTGTATCCCTCCCAGCAAAGGCAGTCTCATAATTCAACTTGTGGGACAAGTTGTCACTCCAACCGCTCCAACTGAGGAATACATTTACAAATGTAAGCCCGTCTCTTTTTTATACTGTTTTGATTTAGTCATATTAGTGTTTGTAGAAGTTCTTTCCATGGTTAAATTTAGCTAACCTGACAAATCAAGCAAGACGATTTCTATGATGATACATTTTAAGATCCTTTGATGAAAGTCATAGTCATGTGTTTATACTCTGCTTAATGCAGCTTTATGAATCCCAGCATGATGGCTATTCAATGCTTGATAAAAAGGACACTTGGATGTTTTTATAGCTGAATTAATAATCTTTATAAGCATCATTCAAAAAGTATGTTTGCATCAGATACACTATATGACACTATATGTATGTGGACACCCTCCTAATTATTGAGTTCAGGTGTTTCAGCCACACCCATTGCTAACAGGTGTATAAAATCAAGTACATAGCCATGCAATCTCCATAGACAAACATTGGCAGTAGAATGGGTCGTACTGAAGAGCTCATTGACTTTAAACGTGGCACTGTCATAGGATGCCACTTTTGCCACAAGTCAGTTTGGGAAATTTCTGCCCTGCTAGCTCTGCCCCGGTCAATTGTAAGTGCTATTATTGTGAAATGGGAGCATCTAGGAGCAACAACAGCTCAGCCACGAAGAGGTAGACCGCACAAACTCACAGAGCGGGGCTTCCGAGTGCTGAAGCGCATAGCTACAGCGTTCCAAACTGCCTCTGGAAGCAACATTAGCACAAGAACTGTGCGTCGGGAACTTCATGAAATGTGTTTCCATAGCCGAGCAGCTGCACACAAGCCTAAGATCACTATGTGCAACGCCAAGCATCGGCTAGAGTGGTGCAAAGCACGCCGCCACTGGACTCTGGAGCAGTGGAAACGTGATCTCTGGAGTGATGAATCACACTTTACTATCTGGCAGTCTGATGGACGAATCTGGGTTTTTGAGGATGCCAGGAGAATGCTACCTACCGGAATGCATAGTGCCAACAGTAAAGTTTGGTGGAGGAGGGATCTTGGTCTGGGACTGTTTTTCAGGGTTTGGGCTTGGCCCCTTAGTTCCAGTGAAGGATAATGTTAATGCTACAGCATACAAAGTCATTTTAGACAATTATATGCTTCCAACTTTGTGGCAACAGTTTGGCAACAGCGCTTCCCTGTTCCAGCATGACTGTGCCCCTGTGCACAAAGCGAGCTCCATAAAGACAAGGTTTGATGAGTTTAGTGTGGAAGAATTCCAGTGACCTGCACAGAGCCCTGACCTCAACCCCATTGAACACCTTTGGGATGAATTGGAACGTCGATTGCGAGCCAGGTCTTCTCGTCCAACATCAGTGCCTGACCTCACAAATGCTCTTTTGACTGAATGGGCACAAATTCCCACAGACACGCTCCAAAATCTTGTGGAAAGCCTTTCCAGAAGAGTGGAAGCTGTTATAGCTGCAAAGGGGCAGCCAACTCCATATTAATGCCCATAGATTTGGAATGGGATGTCCAACAAGCTCGTATAGGTGTGATGGTCAGGTGTCCACATACTTTTGGCCATATAGTGTATAGTTTACACCACAGATATTATTTCAGTAGCTTAAATAGTTTCTGTAATTTCTCTTACATAGCTAACTCCAGCTAACCCCCATGTAAGATGAGCATTGAAACGTAGATATAAAAGTGTGACATGGAGAAACCTTCTGCTAAGAGTGACTTTACATAGGTCTCAGCCACACACACCACACGCAACGCTTGTTTGTCTGCTGAGGCAAAAACTGTGAACTGTATGTTGATGGGAACGTCTTCAGTAATCACATTATAACAAGTGTAGACACCACTTTTCCCACAGTTCAATCCAGATGGTGCTGTGGAACTGTGCACTCTCTCTATGCGAGTCTGGGTAAGCTCCAGCAGCCACACCGCGTAGGCAGGGGAGGCTGGGCGCGATGCCCGGGAAAGATGCCTGTTTGCGGATCGAGAGGCTGGCATAGGGCCCTAGAGCTCCGAGCCTCTAATCACGTCTCACCAAAAGGCACAACAAAGGATCTGGAGCCTAAGATTAAGAGACCTGTGTATCACTGATACAGATGGTCAACAGCATGCAGAGCGGCAGGCTCTTACACACACACATACACACAACACACACCGCTCGCCCTGTCACACACTCATTGGAAAAAAGGGATTGACAGGCTGGCGTATTCAGCTCATAAAGCAGTTCAGAATCAAATACTTAGACATTGAATATAAACCAAAAACACTTCAATTTGTTTGATAGACAGATAAGATATGATAGCATTACCGTACCAAACTGAAGACTTGCATATATTAGAGAAATGAACATTTACATAGAATTTACAAAATTCACAACACCAGAAGTTTTACACAAAACACTTACAAATTACAAAAGTGCCTGTGGGTGCATGTGAATAATTTACGAATAAAAGATGTGCACGTGGATGATATATACATGCATGTGCTGTTACAGATGACATAAGCTGTTACAGATGACATAATGGGAAAGAGTAACTAACCAATCCAACCAATATCTGGTTAGTAGGATGTTTCTTATACTATAATTACTTTGGGAATCTCAATCCTCAGCAGTTCAAAAGTTTAACCACAACTAAAAACACAACATCTGTTCAGGTCTCTCTCACACAATGATAAAATCACACACTGTCTCTCACGTTCTCAAATATATGTAAATGTAACACAGTCTGACAATTCTACAAACAAATCTGCACAATGTTATAACAAGGGCACACAGTGTCCAAAACGTTACAAATACTACCTATTAGCGCAGTATTTGGAGGCAGAAAGGCATCGAGTCGTAATGCTGCCTGCTGAGATCCTGCCATCTTATCGAATTTTAAAGGCAACGTACTTGAAGGCTTCATCCTTGGTTGTCCTACGTATTTGTTATTGTTTTGACTTGAGATTTTATTTCTGACAAGGAATAGCTGACATAGTCACATAATATTCGCTCTATTATCTCCAACGCTTATATAATTACTTTATTCCATCGAGCCGAAGTGAACTTTTGGGGCAGGTATTTTGGCAATGTGTCGTATTGCTTCCTTTGAACCCCGTCTCAAACTGTTTGCCTTCTAAGACACTGACTCATGACACAGCATATGGGGACAAAGCATCAAGGCAGCTCAGACGAGTGTCAAGAACAGAGATTTGGGTTGAACATGGAGGGGTGGAAGTGAGCTGAACCTTTCTAAAGAAGTTTATTTAAGTCTGTCCTTCCTCTAAACATGTAGAATGGGGTTCTAGTTTTAAAAGCAGTGTTGTAATTGAAGTTGCTGCTTTGAATGACTTACTTTCTCCTGTTCATATGCAAACCTGGCAGATGCAAATCAGTGCATAAACGTAGCTCATGTCAGGTACTGCAGGAAAAGTTTTCTTCTTCTTCCTGAAGACCAGACGTGAGGTTAGTGTGTGTGTGATAGCGTTATTGCAGCAGTTGGCCCATCCCTCCCCCTATAATGAGAGTTAGAGCCATATGGTGAGAGAGAAGCTGGTGGTCTGCTTGGTCTGAGCTCATCATTGACCTCCAGCTGTGATTCCCTCTTCACACACACACACACACACACACACTACCCTACCCTAACACATGACCAGCTGCACAGGCGTACTGACCCCACTGGGCAAAAGCAGTCAAAACTAAGTGTGTGGGGTTGGTCTTTAACCTTGATGACCATATTAGTATATAGGACACAGAAATGAGACATACAAGGGAAGAGAGAAAGAAGAAGTAACCCTAATCTAGGGCTGAATCATGGTAACCGCATAGAAAATTACTGCCCTATCTTGATTTATATAGGCTATATGTACGCTTTTGTTTATTCAGTTTTCAATCAAATGGCCATTCAGTAGTTATACTTATGTATTTAATAGAAAATCACACAAAAGTCTTCAACACTAAGTTACAGTATGAAACCTGTAAATGTTTCATTTGTAATATTGAACTTTTTGTTCACCCTGCCGCTAATTCCACTCATCCAGTTTCATCAAACCGGTACGTTCCAGCTGTTTCATGCGCGTGTAGTTCATTTGCATAAATAAGTGATAAAACTATTAGACTTGGTGTTGGAGGCTTCTGTGTGAACTATATATTAAATTAACATTTACAGGGTTATCGTCTGACACCAAAAAGGTAATCATGTGTTACTGCACGGCTGTTTGACTGAAAATGGAAATGAATGGATTGTAACATTTACCCATCATTATTGTTTACCACCAGATACTTAACAGTAAGTACTGAATGGCCATTTGATTGAAAACTGAATAAACACCCATGAATAAAGGGTGATCTCTGACTTTTGCACAGTACTGTATATATATATATATATATATATATATTGAAGCGCACAAACGTTTGGCGTCAGTATAAACATATTTTGCATTCGACTAAAGCTTTTCTTATTAATGCATGCTTGTTTGAATAGTCAAAATGATGATGACAGAATTTTTTTTTTTAATAACACACCCCCATATCAACGGTTTTGGAAATATTACTGAATAACTCCTCCAAACCAAGACTGTTTTATGGTATTACAGTTACTGTGACAGCCTCACTCTAATCTGTCACGTACTGAAGCGCTGTCTCCAGCTGGCCTCTCCTTTACTGTTTCTCTTTCTGTCTCCTGGAGACAGCGCCCCTGGAGACAGCGCCCCTGGAAGTTCATCACTGAAAGATCAGTTTGTACACACTGGGGATAAAAGAGAAAAGAACAGATTTCTATATAAATGTGATCAATTTCTACAGGAGTAAGACAGATCTGCAGTGAAACTGATCTCAAAACAGCATCTTGCATAGATATTGGCGCTTTTAAGAAATGCTCCTTAATAATTGTCAACGTCTTCTTGACATTTAACAATGTGTGTGTCTGCCCACTGTCTTCTCCCCAGTAAGCTTTTACTGGCATTAGAAAACTTCCCACACTCTCTCTCTCTCTATCTCTCTCACACATACACTATTTCATTTGAAAAGCAGGCTACACACACACACACACACACACACACACACAGTGAGAGGCTTTTGCTGAGCACAATAGAAGTGGGTTTCATTTCGGACAGCAGTGTTATCAACTGCTCCAGTCCCCCACCGACCTCATAACTCTCTCCAAGCCTCACACAAAGGGCTCATTATGATGACCTCATCACTGGGAGATCCATTGTACAACATAGTTGATCTGTTTTGTTTTGTTTTATTCGAAAGGATGAGCAAACATACTGCATATCAGTCGACTTGATTTATAAAGGGCATGTAAGCATTTTGCGAATGCACTTTCAGTGAGAGAATTGACGATGTGAAAGACGCTAATTAATCATGGACCCTTTTACTTAGCCTGCTCATGCAAAACAGTCTTTGGATGAGCCAATGATAAAAGTCCTCATCACGAATGGTACAACAATGGTCAGCATCGCAATAATACACGGCCATGATATCAGGTGGATCTGATGCGGTCTTGCAGCATTGATGTAATTGTGAAAAGCTTTGTTGCTGTTCTGACTTCCTTTTATCTCATTGGGAAGTTGAGTGACGCGATGTTCATTTGCCTTATGAGTCAGTGATCAGCAGGTTTTTTGCTTTGATCAGCAGTGCTACTTTATTGCACTTTTCTCTGCTATTGGATATATACAGTAACCCCTTCGACTATCAGCTTATTATTCAGCTATTAATAATAAAGCATATTATTTTGTAACTTAACTACTATGAATTATACAGTGAAACGCACTTTCAGTATTGGGGGAAAAAGTCTGTGTCCCAAACATATCGCACAAAGTAGTACGTCAAAACACCCCAGCTAACAATACCCGTATCTATAGTGACGTACTACTTTGCCACAATATCCGGGATGTAGCCAGACAAACTAGCCTAGCTACCATTTTCACACCCCTGTTTAAACTAGCCTAGCTACCATTTTCACACCCCTGTTTAAACTAGCCTAGCTACCATTTTCACACCCCTGTTTAAACTAG
>JAOUQW010000019.1:18052699-18067150 GCA_028565825.1 Olivaichthys viedmensis | reverse complement strand
TTGCCATTGCTTTCTCCACCCCTCCCCATTTATCCGGGCTTGGGACCGGCGTGCAGCTGTTTCCAATTGCACGGCTGTGTTTGACTGCATACTTATTATTATATATAATTATTTACATTTGTTGGATCATATGAATAGCGTGTTTCTTAAACAAACCTTAGAGAAACACTGTAGATCTGAGATTGGTGAAGAGGCTCTCGACACAATTTTGTTAATCACTGGAGGACTCATTTACATATTGCAATATTTTGTGGTATCATTATTGCATAGACAGACGAAAATCGCAATAATGGCTGACACCTTTTTATTTTTTATTTTTTTATTTTTATTTTTTTAATGCAGCCCTTTGTAAAGGTCGTCCAGTGTATATTTTCTATTACTGATCACTTTGGGTTCTGTGAACACTGAGCTCTCCAGCAGTAATTTAGTAGTAGTAGTACCAGTAGTACTAGTAGTAGTAGTACTAGTAATAGTAGTAGTAGTAGTGATATCTACTGTATTAACTTCTAGCCCATAGTGGAGCCATAAATTGAGTTTTATCAGGGTCACTTAGCAAAGACCTTTACGGGAACATGTGAAATATTTCAAACCCATGACATGTTGTTATTAAATGATGGCCATAGAAAAACATTTGATTCTTTTTCACACAGGCTGAATATACTAATGATATTTCCTCATGTGGACTCTGTTTGTGTTTTGTGTTTTGCAGATGTATGACTACAGTTTAGACATGTGGAGTTTAGGCTGCATGTTGGCCAGTATGATCTTCAGGAAAGAACCCTTCTTCCATGGACATGACAATTACGATCAGGTGATTATGGCTTAAAAATACTTTTTTTTTTATTGGCTTTAAAAAAAAAAAAAGTATTATTATTATTTATAGTATACACAGGTTTTTTATTTTTTTATTTTACACTATAGGGCATTGCCAAAAATGATTTCAGTAACCACATAATCCATTGATTATATTTTCAAATTAGTTGATAAATCTAAAAACCTGCTGTCTTACTGAAAATGGGTTAATTTACCTGTTTTTTAAATTTATTTATTTATTTATTTTTTTTATTAGTGGTCCAGGAAATTGTGATGGAAACATCTTTGTTAGGCTGATTCTTCTCCTCATTCTTTATTTTACTCTTATTCGGAGCCGTTGTCGTATTGAGATTCTCTGCTAAAATGCAAAACTACAATAAAGGCCCAGAACAACCAGATTTGCTAGATAGCGTGGCATCATCTTTCCTTAGCGCAGAGAAATGCAGTGACCCTGATCAGCTTGACGATGGCACTGTAGTGCAGCGCTTTATGTTCTGACCCAAACATCTTGAGCTTTGACAGCCCTTCTTTTTTTTTTTTTGTCAAAACCACCAACTTACCATGTTGGATTTTTAGCTAATTTGCTGAAGATGCACCCAAAAAGTCAGTGCAAAAATAAATAAATAAATCACTCCCGTCATTTTAGTCATCTAACTGGCTTTTTGCAGCACACAGAGCAAGGTGAAATAAGTGCACAAACATGTCACAGCCAAACATCCTTAATAATTAGCTGATGGCTTGATTTGGGTGTTTTAAAGCAGGAAGAACAATTGCATTGAAACTACTTAAAATAATGTTCTTACTGTTGCTCTTTGCATCGGGGACCAATTATGTGCATTGTGTACTAGCCACTGTCCTCTAGTGCTTAACATGAGTACTGTCTTTATAGCTTGTACGGATTGCCAAAGTACTGGGCACAGAAGACCTATATGACTATATTGACAAATACAACATAGAGCTTGATCCACGGTTCAACGACATCTTGGGCAGGTAAAACCTTTGCTTTTATACTGTGTTTAAATGTAATTTATTTATTTAGCCCCTTCTCTTATTGCGCCATCCACAAGCACTTAAGTCATTAAGATTTTTTGATTCGATTTGATTTTTCTTTTCCCTTCTTTTTCTACTCCATTCTCCAGACATTCCAGGAAGAGGTGGGAGAGGTTTGTGCACAGTGAGAACCAGCACCTGGTCAGTACTGAAGCCCTGGACTTTCTGGACAAGCTTCTGCGCTACGACCACCAAGCTCGCCTCACAGCCCGGGAGGCCATGGAACATCCATATTTCTGTGAGTTCCACAGGCTCTGATATATACTTGTAATGGGCACACGGGTACATACACTCAAGAACTAACAAGAACAGTCTGCGCATTACTTTGGTTTGAACACATCTACAGTTGCAATAAATTGTTTGTGAACCCTTTGGAATTCCCGTGATTTTTGCATTAATTGCTCATAAAGATGTCACGTTAATGGACAAATATAATGTGCTGAAACCAATAACAAAAAATTCTACTACTTGCCAATATTGGACACATTATTTAAACATTCACAGTCTAGGGTGAAAAAAAAAAAAAAAAGTGAGCCCATTATTTAGTAATGGGTAGGGGTTGGTTGGCACAGTGTTAACTTCTGGGTCAGTAGGGGGCGCTCTCACAAAAATGTAACATAAGAATAATTGCCCATTTTGTCAAAAGCTCTGAACATTACAATCTGTTCAGGTGAAGATAACTTTTTTATTTTTCTGTGTTAAAACAAACAAAAAAATGTCTCCTGGAGTAAATGCATTACAGAAATGTTTTAAAGAGAGATGTTGAAAATATATTCATTTTAGTTAGTAGAAATGGCAATTAGCTATATTTTGATATATGATTTGAAAGCCAAGGATAAGTAATGCTAGCTAGCTTAACATGAACTTAATACAGAGTTGTGTCCTGATGTGGGTGGGGTTGGTTGGCACATGCGTAAGCCTGCCCAAGTGTAGGGCTATTGTCACAAACATATATTATTTTTTATTATACGCTGGACACTTACTAAATAACACAACTAGAATGCAATACTGTGTTATATTACTGTTTATATTAAATTTACATCAAATTTGTAACAAGTTTTTTATTTTTTTTATTGTTCTTCAATGTAAGCCAATGATAAAATAAAATAAACATTCCTAATGTTTAACTGATTCAAAAATGTTATTTGATTGCCGTTGAATGTTCATATTTGTGGTTTGGTTTAAATTAAAAGCTCTGATTATTTCTATTTGTTGCTTCATTCTTTGAAACTACAGCCTTTTAACGTTGTGCCAACCAACCCCATGTTGTGGCTGGTTGGTAAAAGTACACAACGTGAATTTAGTCATGAATGCACAAATTCCAGGAAATATTTTCTGACATTGAACGTGTCTGGGTTTTTTTTTTAGCTAAGATGTTCAGCTTTCATTTGCTGCTAGTTGGGTTATCCTAATGTATGGTACGCCTGGGATATACGGCAATGAGTGAAAACTGTGCCAACCAACCCCGCTCTCCCCTATGTCCAGTTCTCATCGTGTCACTCTGGGAAATGTACTGCCCTGCTAAATTTACCATGTCAACCTACTGCCTTATTCCTTTCTATTTTAATGTGAACTATGTTTTAGCTAATTTTAGTGAGCATACCATAAGCATTGCTGATTGTTGATGCATGATATTCTTCACAGCAAACACAAATTGCCTGATAATTGTCCGATAATTTATCCACCTTCTGATCAGGAACCACTGAGCGGCCACTGCTTTATAGTTTATTTAATTTTATAGTTCAATATAATAATTTATCTTTTAAGACAGCATAAAATGTTTAACACGTAGTTTTGGATTTGCTACATACTAGATTATAATCAGAGATTAAATTGGGATTTAGGAGATGGGGAAGCTTTACTTCTTTCATGGGTGCCAACAATGTGGGAACAGCACTGTTCAATTGATTGGATATCATATGGAGTTCTCAACATTGATACCATATAAAGGTTCTGTTTCTGTCCTAAGGGCTTGATTTAACTAACTACAGTTGGGTGGCCAGACCCAGTTTTCAGTTTTACTTGTTTGTTTTGGCATCAAAATGATATCAAAATATTTTCTGATTCTTTTCTGGCAGAGATACTTGATACAGTTGATAAAGCTTTTAAACTAACAAAACAAACACATGATCAAATGTATATATACATACAGCAGTTAACGATTGCCCTGACTGAAAATACATTTGGCAAATTTGAAAGCATTTCTGCATAAAGTGGGGTGATACTGTATTATATCATTATTGCTATTATTATTATCACCATCATCATGCCATACTGTGATTTACATTCCCATGAAAATACTGGAGCTCAGCTACATTTGCCTTTCACATAAACAAAAGATGGGGGAGCTCTGCCCCCCAATTTAACCCCTGATAAAATACTCTCGTGTCGTGTTTGGAAGTAATTGTGTGACCTCACTACATTGCACACCGTAAACATTTTGTCTGCAGATCTTATAGGTGGGAATGCCAGTACAGGAAGGTTGTGTCTGATATTGGGTACTGCATAGTTTACACTTAATTCATAATGGTAAAACTCCTTACTAAGTATGGTACTGAAGTAAGTGTGAAAATTTTCAAACATACTAAAATTACAGCTAGTCGCCCCTACCATCTCTAAATTTTAAACTTTTGTTGAACAACGTAATTTACCTCAGAGCGGTAGTTTTTATAAAACTTGAACTAATAAAAAAAAAGCAGAAGCTGAGCAGTTGCTTTGCCGAACACGGCTGCATAGGCAATGTTTAGCCCGTATCTGCCATCTTCTCAAAGTTGACTGAATCCCTCCTGAAATTATGAGATTGAATAATGGTATGGCATTCAAGTGTGGTTTGCCTACTATCTGATGAATAGTACAGTACAGTACAGTGAAATTCATTATTTCATATCCCAGCATGTTGGTAAGCTGGGGTCCGAGCGCAGGGTCAGCCATGATACAGCGCCCCTGTATGTGAGGGTTAAGGGCCATGATACAGCGCCCCTGTATGTGAGGGTTAAGGGCCATGATACAGCGCCCCTGTATGTGAGGGTTAAGGGCCTTGCTCAAGGGCTCAACAGTGGCAGCTTGGCAATGCTGAGGCTTGAACCCACGACCTTCTGATCAGTAGCCCAGTGCCCTAACCACTGAGCTACCACTGCCCCGCTAAGCTCTAGAAATATTAGTGTGGCCAAAACGAGAATGCTGCTCTCAAAAAATGTTGCATTCATGCTGTGCAGCTGAGTTGAAATGTCAAGAAATTCTCAGATTCTTTAAGCTGTCTTTCTCTCCTCCCCACATGTCTGTTTGTCCTACAGATAAATCAGTATAATTAAAGTATCAAGGCTGATGAGTTTGCTTTGCGAGAAGGTGATGCAATACACTTGTTCAGGGACAGTTTTCTATTCTGCATTCATTAAACATTATTGAGTGCACTTTACTTCTCAGCCCTCTCCACAATACACAAACATGAAAGGTGATCTGCCCATGTGATGCCAAGAAAGGCTGTTAGTGTCTGCCCCTCCCGTTCCAAAACTCCGGGCCCAATGTCAGGGAATGACAGGAACTGGAACTCTTTCCCTGGGGAAGGCGAGGAAATTAAATATTAATTCCTTACCTTTCTGCTGACATTGAAGAATGGGCCAATGCATAAAAGGGTAAGAGTGTTCATGTAAGACTCTGTGCAAATGTGTTTGCGGTTTGTACGTGGGTCAGGCACCCATTTCTCTAAAACAAGTGATGATCCTGACAGTTGAATGCACTTGTGCTTTTGAGTACAGCAAATTAAGTGTTCCCTAGCAGGAAATCCACCATGCTTTTGTCTCTGGACCTTTACAAAAAGAAACCAAAAATAGCCTGTAATCGAGGAGCCTGCATTCCGTTCATTAGTTGCAAGGCTGCAGTACGGCCGAAACACTTAGTTCATCTCAGTTGCCAGTCCATTAACTGCTCATCAACCCTTTCCCCTCCCTTTCCCAAAACTAGTCCTAGACAGCGTCTGCGTGTGTGAAGAAGTAAAGAGTGGTTTCTGGAGTATAGAAAACATCAGGCCATCTGTGGTTTTCAGCAGGAACACGCTAAGTGGCCTAATTGCACTTTAATTGGATTGGAGAACTTGTAAAAGCCTGAACTTCAGATGGGAATTGATGGAGCTGGAGACAGGGTCGAGTGCCAGTGTGACCGCACACCTGACCAACTGATGCTGCAGTTCACTCAACCCCATTAACATGCACTCCCATTCGGTAATAGCCCATTATCATATCATGGACACTGTGCCTGTACCAAGGAATATCTCACTGTTTACTGCCAAGGTAGCATAACCGAAGCTGAAACGATGATTCATACGATGCAAACATTATTTTTCACAAGAATAACGGTTTATTGCAGCATCCTGACAAGTCTAGTGAGGAGAGCGTTAATGTTGCTGTGAGCACCTTTTATATGTTACGGCGGCGGCAGCTTTCTGCCCATGGGTATTTTGAAAAATCATAGGTTTCTGCAGTAGAGTCGACACGGACGGTGCGCTGGGACTGCGTGGGTGGAGGAAGGGGAAGAAAATAAAGGGCAGAAATCTAAAATGTGTGTGACAAATTCATCCACGGTGTTGCCTTGGTTCCCCTCAGGGGGACTAGGGTATACAGACAGCAGCGCTCCAAGGTACAAGAACAATCTCAGGCATATTTATGGAAACAGGGATGTGAGCTAAGTGAATGACACATAATAAGAGGGATAGACAGGCTTTTTAAGACCTGTTTTATTATTTTTGATCTCTTGTGTCTGTGCAGCTAGCAAGAGAAGGTTTGGGCATTCATTCTCATTTTACGCACTAGTCCATTAATACGCACAGTAAAACATTCCTCTTACTCTTGCTTTTGTTGTGGTTTACAAGGGTGCCTGGTACAGCAAGACCATTACAGGTGAAATCTTGCCTTTGGAGCCTTTTGTTTATTTCTCTAATTTGCTCATTTGTGTCATCTCTACTAGACCTGCATCCTCAATTGGCTTGGCAACAGTTAAGCAATCAATGTTGCATATTAACCTAATTAGAGTCAAGGAAAACAAGTTTCCTAGAGTGGCCCTTGTACCCAATTAAACAGTATAAAAGGCGTTGGATAGGCGGTGGACAAAGTCACAGTGAAAGTCAAGAGACAGTGAACATGGCTCAGCTCCAAAAAAAAAAAAAGATCATCTAGATAACCTACCATTCCACTATGAATGTTCAAACGTCTGTCAATTGGTAATTAATTCAACTGGATTTTTTCACATTTCTGATAATGTCAAGTCTTCCCTCCTGCCATTTCCGCTGGTTGCCCACTTCTAAAAGGCAATTTAAATTCGTGGTGCAACCTTCAGCTGTCCAACTCCTATCAACATTTTTTGGTCTCTGCAGAGATAGTATTGCACTATCGTTAGGTAGGTGGTCGATGAAAATCTTAACCTTTGGTGCTGACAGCATGGGTGCACACTGACTTTTTCCCAGGCAGCCATGTCTCTGCGTGATGGCCTTTTCTCGGCAGCCAAATCCACTTCCCCGCTGGTCTGGACGCGGACAGCCTGACCACATCAGCAGACCTCAAAAATCCATGGAGCTGCAAAGCAAACCAAGAATGTTTTCCTAAATGGCAGTATTATGTATCCCCTGTGGTTATTTTTTGGGGGGAAACAATTTTGTAATGTTCAGGGAATTTAAGCAAAAAAAAAGTTCGAATGACCCTTACCATTACAGAAACTTCAAAACATAATGGAACTTCCTGTTGTTGCGTTCATATTTTCAAGAGAACAAGCAAGGAACATTTCGTGACCTAAGTATTATAAGGTTCTATCTAGGTGAAGAGTCGTTCTGAGATCTGGGGCTTCAAAACTTTGACATTCCAGCTGGCAAAACGTTAAAGTATCATAATCTACATTTACAGCTCAACAAGGTCGACACTTCAAGGTTACTTCAAATTTATATTATCAAAATTCTGAGACAATTATAAAGTGGATTTTTGAACACTGACCAAACACAGATAGAACTTTTTAATTCTGTAAGCTCAAATACTGTTTGGTTTTATAAGGTTCTATCTGCCTGTTTCTTATTAATTAATCTCTCAATCTCAATAAATGACTAATAAATGGTATAACTCAGCAGAGAAATACATTTTTAAGCCTATTAAGACCACATTATGATCATTTATGATTTTCAATAAGCTTTAATTTTCTGAATGTATTCTCTAAGATCCAAAATGCGAGATATTTCACTTCTGAGAATCTGAAGTTGTTCCTAAACAAGATATTTTACCTTAAAATTTCATTTGAAAACATTTAACAATATCATATTAAAATACATTAGAATATACAATACATGTTTCTGTGCGACCACACGCACACACGTATTACAAACTCCCAGATGCACTGGAAGGTTCAATATATTAAGCATATTGCATGTAGCTAACTAATGTCGTTAATATAACACCTAATGTTATCTGACATTAGCTACAATATTAGCTTTCTACTGCACTGAAGTCTTTCTAATGTGCCACAACATTTACACATTGTAAGGCCAGCGAGCACGGTCGACCAAAACCAATCTTATTTTGTGAACTTACTTTTTATTATTCTCCTCGAGGAAAACATCTACAGCTAAAAGTTTCTTTCTCTTCTGACTCGCCATACTGAGGTTTCGAGTCTGCTCTTTTCTTTCAGCGTGCAAATAAAAGATGGATATTGATTGGCCATGGCCACCTATGTTGCGTATTCCTCCTGGATGATGATTGACTAGCAGATAGAACCTTATAATACCAAGTTTATCTGTGAGTTTGGAGATGTCCTTTCTTGTTCCTCTCTCCTGTCCCTTTCCTTCTCCTCTTACATCTTCTGCTCTCCTCTCAACACCCTCTCTTTCCTCTGCTTCCTCACCTGTCCTTCTGCTCTGTCAGGCTCCTCGCATGTCCTCCTACCTCAATCCCGGTCTCAGACTAAAAGAAAAGGCATAAACTGTGTGCATAAAGATGGCCAAACTTGGTTTATAGCATTGGGCATTATAATAAGTAACCTATGCATGTATAGGCTTCAAGTTCAAGTAAGTTTTTATTGTCATTCCTCCATATACCTCGTATACATTAAAATGAAATTAAATGTGGTTTCTACAGGACCATGGTGCAACACGCAACGAAACAGCAGCACGCTATACAGGACTACATAAAGTGCAAATACACGACAGTGAGGACGAGTGCAGAAATACACAGAACAAGAAATACACAGGGGCAGTAAATAGACAGGACAACAGAACAATATTGAATGGGGTAGTCTGTAAACTGTCTGTCAACATATTGACTGGGGAAAGTGTCCCAGCAGCAGCAGGATGGGGTAAATGTCTATTAGCAGCAAAAATTATAGCATTTATCTCAGAGGGACATAGTACTTACTGTCCACGAGAAAAAGCTCCAATAAAGTGCAGTGACAGTCAAGAGGTGTGTGAGACACTCTAAGGTGTGTGTTGGTAAGGGGTCTTGATCAGACCAGGTGGGTGTTTTATAGGCTATCTAAGGCTGGTAATGTCACAAAGCTTCAGTCCCTGCTGTAATCAGATAATCAGTCGATATGCCCATTAGGCAAGGAGGGCCCAGTATTACTTGTAGTACAGGTAGGTCTGGGTAGAAAAAGCCTATAAGAAATTACTATATTTTAGCCATTGCATTGACAGGCTATACTGTGTGTAATTCCTTTGTGATGAATCTGACAAGTTGCGTCAGTGTGTCACTGTGTCCATGTAAAAGATATCGGTTTAATTTCTGACATGTTTCTTTAATTCAAATGACTTGTATACTTCACAAAAGCTATGCAGTCCATGTTCTTTTTGTAGGCCTATGCATGTTGCGTCGAACCTTATTAAAAGCTTTGCAATATCAAACATATGTTATGTAATGTTAATACACGTTAAAGTTTTAGATTATAGGCTTTGATTCCTACTCTTTGTTCCTGCAATTCTTGATTTAGAAAAAAAACCAAAACAGTACCGCTTTGACAGTGCGAATTTCGCGCCACAGTCACCTTCATCACCACCGAGAGGACACACCGCAGACTACTAGGCTATTTATAAAGATGAATACGCAAACGTCTGTATTGCTTTGAGAGCACATTTTGGCAGAAATATTAAAATATATTATTTTCACAAAAGCTTTTTTTGGCCTGCATTTTCATTTACTTTTTAAAATCAACAAAATGCCTTTGGTGTGGCAGAAAGGACACTGCATAAACCCTTCTGTTACTGCCATAAATCTCAAACGTGGATTCATCAGTAAACAGGACTTTTTTCCAGTGATCCACTGTGAAATGCTGCTATGCCTTAGTCCATGCCAAGCGTTTGGCCTTGTTTCCCTTCCTGAGAAGTGGTTTAGAGACGCTACTCGTCCTTTGAGACCACTACTAACTAGTCTTCTATTGACACGACTTTTGCTGATGGGAGTCTCTCGTTCTTTATTCAGCACATTCTGTATCTGTGATGAAGTTGCTGTTCTCTCTCAGTGAATAAAGCTTTATGTATTGCTCTTCTGATGGTGAGCTCACTTTTGGTCTGCGCCTGACCGTGCTTTGGATACGACTGATCCAGTTTCGGCAAAGCGTTTTAGAGTGCCATGCACTGCCCCCTTAGAAACTGTGTCAAGACATGATGGCATTAAGAAAGCCCTTCTTCGCTTAGAATAACTATTTGACTTGACGCCTAGTTCTGATGCCATATTTCCCGCTGTTACATGCTGTAGCACATGTGCAATTACCACAGACAAGACTTAAAACTGAACAAGTTCCGCTGTATGGCAAAAACAGAAAAATTTACTCAAAAATAAAGGAAGTCACGTATAAGGACAGTTGTTGAATTACATCATCCTTTAAGCTTTAAAAAGATACACAAGGATACTATGCATATTCAAAAACAACAACATTAGACTCCAACAATAAAGGTCTTCGGATGAAAGACATGAGACCAAAGCCGTTCTTATCTAGTTTCATACAACTTTTGAAAAATGAAGCATCAGGCAAGTAATTCCGGTAACTTACATGTTCCTTAGGGTTTTGTAGTACCCATCTGTAACCTGTAGAAAACTAGGGTACTTTTCCCTGAGCTACATTAACTACGTTGGGAATACATAACCTCAAATTCATCCCTGAAAAAGCAGTCCCATCTCTGAAAGGACAAATTAACAGATTTAGAGCTTAGAAATACCTTTGACTGAACAATTCATGAAGACCTTGTACACGATTAGCATAACAGGTCAACTGCCAAGGAAAGAACACACGGAGATGTGGGTGAACTTAAATAACATTTACTTGCTCAAATACAGGTCAGAAAACATGACAGATCTGTACAAGTGATGGTGCACTTGCTGAGCAGTCATTTTACAGATGATGAATGAAATCAGTTAGCTCATTATAATACAGCAGTAGCTCTTGGTCCATACAGCATATGTAAACTCATTGGTCACAAGAAAGATGCTGCACTGCGCAATATCAATCGAAAAAAAGGATTTAAAAAAAAAACAAAAGAGCAGCATTTTCAATCTCATTACAGACTAGAGGAAGAAAAAGGAACGAGCTAAAGATTTCAGAGAAATACACAAGCTCAAGTATGTACACAGCAAATAAATTAAGGTTAAATAGAGTTCATGGGAGAGATTACAGTTGACACTTTCAAGTTTAGGCACAAGAGTGATTGCAGATTCCATCATGAACTGCAGTACATGCCAGAGGTATTGAGGTACCACAATCAAAAGGTCAACCAGATTAAGTAAATCACAGATCTAGTACACCAACCATATTCTAGTCAGTGAGAACTCCTCACCCGACAGAAGTCAAGGAGTTGTCAAGGTAATAAAAAAGAAAAAAAAGAAAGAAAAAAAAGAAAGCAAGCCATCATGTTTGAGCACAGGTCCGGCCTGCACCAGAATGTCAGTTGTTCCAGTACTAAAGTAAAACAGCAGGCAAGTGAGACTGACCGCTTTTCCTCAAAGCTAACCGGCTCCCTCTGCTGGTGGGTAGGGGGCTAGTACTGAGTGGAGATCAGGGTAGGTAACAGCAACATTAGACTGAACACAGGGTAAAAGAGGGAAGGAAGATAAATTCAGCATGTAGAACACAATCGACACGTGAGGAAAGGACATGTCAAGGAAGGCAAATTTTACGTGACTCGCATCCTCCAAGTGCAACACACAACACTTAGTGAGGGGAACCTGGCCTTGTGACAGAGGAAGTGGGAAAGGGACATGTGGAGGGGACCAGGATGGGTTCAACACGAATATAATTGAGATTCAACACGGTGCCCAGTAGAGGAACGGTCAGAAGAGCAGAGAATCTGAGGTGAAACAATGAACGCAGATAAACAGAGCATCTACAGGGAGGGGCAACGACCACATGAAATCAGTTAGACAGGAGACTATTACACATGCAGCATTAAGAGATTTCACAAGGCCTCTCGGAATCATGAGGAAAAATGACTCCAATGACAAATGCGACATAACTATATACAGAACAGTTCATCAAAAGGTGGGGGTTTACAAAAAATAAAAATTATTAAAGGGGACAAAGAAATTAAACACCAACAGAGGAAGGGGATTTTTCCTGTGTGAGGTACCTGCTGTCTTTGCGTTAACAAAAAAAAAAAAAAAAAAAAAAAAAACTTAAAATGCAAATTAAAAAAAGGAAGTAAAATTAAAAATAGGGAAATAAAAATAATTTACATACGCACTGAAAACATTCACACACAAAACAACCCACTGATTGGCATGGAACAGGCCAACAGGCTGGCTGAACTCCAGGGCTACCTTCCACATCTGGATCCTGGATTTCCAACACCAAACGCGGTCCTGACAGCCAGCAGGGGTCACCAACAGCAATGAGCAGTGGTTAAAAGATGCGCTTGCGTTTCAGGTAGGAGTCGGCGTAGTGACCACCGAGGCCCTGAGAATGCTGACCCACGTAGCCACCCTCTGGACTGGGCTCCGGAGACGGAATCAGTCGCGAGAAAAGACGCTTCTGCCCTCCCACGGGAGTCTAACGCAGAAAAAAGGGAGTCAGTGAGGGCAAATTAAGCCATTACTCAAGTGGTCATCATTGTTTCCGGCTCAGGTATCACAGACACCGAGTGCATATAGGAGTTAATTTGATGGAAAAAATCTTATCTACCTTAATTCCAGTTCCTGGTGCAGCAGAGAATACACTGGAGTGAGTCATAGGAGGCATCCCCACAGCCTGGTCAAGCAGAAGACACCCATTTAAAGTTCATATTAAAATAAACAGCTAAATTCACTGATGAGCTATTATTTGGCCGTCTTTTTAAAGATGGCACGACTAAAAACGGAAAAGGCAGTGTTACAGCCTTGGGTTTAAAGCCATTTTAATGATTTACATCGGCTCCCTTCTCCGCCAACAACCTTGTAACTCGAAGGTATTGGCAGGTCAATGCAAATCAACAGACCACATCAAACATTAGTAGAGGAGGAGTTAGTGAGCGCTGCTTTGGAAGATAGTGAAGTTTATTAAGCACTAAATAATGATGGCAGCATTGTAGCTGGGCTGTACCTTATTGAGCTGGGTGGAGGGCACAGTTCCAGGGGTTCCAAAGCTGAAGTAGGAGGAACCAGGAGGGCTAGGTGTGTAATCGAAGGGAGATGTTCTCTCGCTGAGGTGTTCGTGTCTCAAATGCTGAAAAGAAAAAATCCCACATTGAGTCCAGGTGGAGGACAAAATCACTAGCCCGAGACAAGCAGATTACATGTCCAGTTTAATCAAAGCTGCTGATATGGTGGTTACACATACATTTAAATGCAACATGGTCCAGTTGGTTCATACATTTCACAGTGGCATGACGCGCTACTATTCGTACACATCAACCAACCACATTGGAGCCTTCACTTGCACGGTATGGTATCTAATGAATCTATGATTTGTCCAACCCTGTAGTCACTTCAGCGGTCTTCAAGGAACGTGTTAAAAATGATAATTTGGACACCAAACAGGTCTTGGCTACATTTGGAGTAAGGGGAGGGGGGGGGCTAGACAAACTCCATGCCTAGCCTGCACACGTGCCCCAAACAATCAAACTGACTTGCTTGTGTGGTGTCTCATGTGGTAGAACATATGATAACCTATAAAAATGGACAAAGGCATGTTGCATATCTAAAAAAAATAGGAGTAGCAGCCATTTTAAAGCCAGAATCACTTCGTCAGCACATAGTTTAGCATCACTGAGAAAGACTCGTACTCAGGTAGGGCATCTGCTGCAACGTTCAAGCAGAATTTTACATTAGTAATACAGATAAACAGTTTCATAACAGCAGAATAAAGCTGTATTTAAAATGACTATGTACAAATGGTATTACTTATCCAAAAAAGATCTGAGGCAACCGTGTGATTTAGTTGCTAGGCTGGACCTTACTTGTTAGCAACAGTAGCTTTGCACTGGAATCATGAGGTTCCGACACCAAATGTTTAACTTAAAGGGCCAAACTATAACTAACAAAGAATGAAGGCCAGCGGTGACTATTATTAGCAACATTAGCATTCATGACTGAAATAAGTAAGGCGGCCATACTTGCACTCCATAGGACAGAAGTCCTGTGTCCAGAGCCTCCTGCTGCT
>JAOUQW010000019.1:18040564-18051111 GCA_028565825.1 Olivaichthys viedmensis | reverse complement strand
TCATCACTGATAGCACCTTCAAAGCCGCATCATCAAACACACGCATACACACACACACACACACACACACACACACACACATACACACACACACGAGGAAATTATCTGCATCTTTGCCAGCCACGTTTCGACCTCATTCACACTTGTGAAGCAGCACACACTGAATCAGTGTTTACAGATTATCAAAACACACACGGTCCGACGGTTTACGAACACATAGCACATCTAAAAGGAAAAAAGATTAGATGACAAGATAAAAAAGAGGTTAGAAAACGGCATTAAAAAAAAAAAAAAAAAAAAAAAAAAAAAAAAAAAAAAAAAAAAAAAAAAGGGGTAAGGAGCATGCATACAGTGCTGCTAGGTCACAAAATTGGGTAAATTATACACCATGTTAAGCTAACCTGGTGTACCGTTGGGGACTCATAGGAGTCTTGGCAGCGCAGGCTATAATTGGAGTGGATGCTCTGGATGGGCCGCTGGTTGGACATGCCACCTAGCATCGGTCTCTTCCTGTATGGGTGGGGCCTAGAGTTGGCAGCTATACAGACAGATGCAATATTTAGATAAGAAAAAAAGCATGAGGACCACAGGACAAATTGGAAAGGAAAACTCTAGAAGGCAGATGACCAACCTGAGGATGGGAATATACTGGGCACATTCAGAAAAGGGTTTGGTGACACTCCAATTTCTTTGGGTGGCTCTCCTAATATGGAAGCCTTCACAAAAAAGGGAGACAGACAGCGTGAAAAGGGGGAAAGCCTAGAACAACTCTGCTCAAGAAAGAAAATCCAGAAACAGCAATATCATGGTTTTAATCAGACTTCACTCGGCTAAAATTAAAATGACTCTGAAACACTTAATATTTAACCATATTCAACATTTATGCTACCAAAAATCCATGTAAAAATCTGGCATCATCTTTAACACATCACACAGGAATAATTTTTTCCCTCTATATTTAAGCTCCCTCCACAGTTAAGGGCAGGTTACATTGCACGGGTTCCAAAGGGTTTACAGAGTCGAGAGAACGCGTGCTCCAGCCCGCCCGACCGTTGTACGGAGGCAGTCATAGACGACATGATTGAAGTCAGGGGATTGTACGGAGTCCCCTCAGAAACCGAAAGCACGGATCAGGCTTCGTAACAGTTCGGAGGGAAATATTCTCCTGCCATAATTCCACTGACTTGTCTTTATATATTCTCTCATCCACTTCCTCAAAGTGATTAAAACAGTAAAATTTCAGCTGACATCACAAATTCAAGCAGAATCAAGTGCACAGTTTTATTTTGACAGGCTATATAAATAAAACAAATGAAAAAATAAAAACCACAGGAAGCCGCAAGTCACGCAGATCGGATTGTAATCCATTGAGACATAAGCATCAGCTATTTTCTGATGATTCCTATCCCAACTGGTATATGTTGGCAAAAATAAATGCATAAAAAACACGCACTGAATTCTGAAGATTTAGCTTGTGCTAAATTCTGATTTTCTCCTTTGTATTAATACAAAGCTTTTAAATACATGTTAAATAAAAATAAAATAAGCAACTAAATAATTCAAAGGTGGCCTCATTCAGCATGTTGTGAAATCACACGTTTGAGGCTCAGGAGGCAAGCTGCTGCTGTTCGAGCATAATCGCCATAAATCCTCCCCAAAGAAACAAACAGCAAAAAAGATTAAGTTACAGCCTCATTGTACAACCCCCCAAATTGCACCGTTACAAAGTTAAAAATAGTGTCCCTCAAGAGGCAAGTCGCGGGGAGCGGAGGGAGATGTGTACCATTAAAACAGCATCAATTCATAATTTAAGGTTACGGTGTTCTGCGTGTTTAACACCTCTCCGTTTTGAACATGCATTTTTAATAATGCTCCCTTAAAATTAGGCTCGTAAAAATTTAAATGATGTGATGGCAAATCACAAAGCTAATACTGCGTCACGAGCGCCATGAGTCACTACACAGGAAAAGCAGTTTGGAGTATTCCTAAAGTAAATAAGCTCCACTGCCGAGATGTGTATAGACTTTTTGCTTAGCAAAAGTTTTCGCGTTTCCCATTTCGCAGTGGAGGGATTTTTAAACTCCTTTTACGCATGTGATCATGTGTCTGTTGGCTGCCTGTCTTCATTAATTAGCTATAGTACAATTCCCTGAAATTACAGCTACGCAGCTAATATAATAGGACACTAATAAAAAAAAGACTTTCCACAGCTAAAAGTAAAACATCTCACCGCTGTAAGGGTGGACCCATCTACTCCTAGCATACTCCCCAGAAGGGAAACGTTTAAGCCCTGTAATGCAGAAAGGTTTGGGGGGAAACTAATTGGCGTGGTTGGGGACTCCGGCTCCCTCCCTAGCGTCCGGCCTAGAGACGGGGGCTTTATGGGGCCTAGAGGCTCCGTTTGTAAGCCCAGGCCCGGAGCCACAGCACCTGGATCAGAAAGACATGACTGGATTAACACCACAGGCCAGGTGGCAGAATAAAGAAATGTTGACCAAGCAACGCAAGGCCCAGTGTATTCCAAAGTTAATACAAAGCTGTTAATCTGTTCGTCGTACCATGAGGTAGATCTCCCAGCATGTTAATGCAGTGTTGAAGAGGGAGAGCAGCCAGAGGGTTTTCACCCAGCAGTCCAGCCTGCTGAATAGAAACTACAGCATTAGCATATCTAGCCCGTGTGGTCTGTACTGCAACACAGCAACACAGCAAACAAAACACAAACTTTTGAGCATCTGCACTTAATCGGATCTGAACACATGAAGCTATGATAAAATGGAAATTGAGGTGGATTTAGCTGAAACCGTTTCAGGTCATTCAAAATGACAGCCTTTGGGATGCTTCCAAGGAAGGGAGGAGGAAGGAAAAAAAAAAAAAACCCAAACAAAACAAAAACCTCATGCCTAAACCCAAATGGTGATTATAACCCATGCTTGTTGATTTTTAATAACATTTTGCGATAGATGTGCATCATGGTCTAGGTTTATTGATACGCTTCACGGCATGGTGTTCTTCGTTTCCTCCTTCCTCCATTTCAGCGAGTGTCATTCCTTACATGTATTGGAAGGGGTTTAGGTTGTTGACTGAGGCTCGGAGAGATGGCTGCTTTTAACTTTTATACAAGATCAGGCTAAAAATGCACCTCAGATTTCCTCCTGAAGTGGCTCGAGCGATCAGATTTAAATCCGTTTTCAAAGCATCCTGGGTGGATTTACACCGCCATTTCACAAGAATATAATCCTGATACTCATGACGCATGTAGAGGTCTTTAAATTCCCCAAGCCTTGCTGTAGAATATGCCAAGTCTTCATCAAATCGTTCACTAATAAGAGTTTAAGGAAGCCATACTACGAATTTTTACTCGGTAGGTAAACACGGGCTTCAGAAGGAGTTGACGCCGCGCTGCTTCACTTTCTCTACCTAGCACGTCACACCACAAACACACAGTGCCACTCACACAAGGTGGTAGATTGCTTTCTTTAATGTGCAGAACCTCTGCCCAAAGAAGAGGATTTCCTAGAAAGGCTTGCTAGGGATAATGGGAGAGTAAAGACTAAAGAGTAATGCCATTAAAACACTGAGATCACAGGAAGAGAAAAAGAGCCAGAAAATTGAAGGACAGAGGTGTCCAACGTTATTCAGTACCTGCTGGACTTGGTTCTGAAGTAGCAGTTGCACCAGAGCCGCAGAGAGCGCGGGGTTAGTGAGCAGTGGCATTGCTGGGGCTGCACCAAGCAGACCTGCACACACAAACCAGTGTATTGCATCACTAACAGCAAGGATCATTTCACAGGTTTAGTACCCTGGGCAGCAAAAGGTGTTAAGCAGGATCATCCAGCTTCAGGGGCAGTACCTTGTTTGTGTCCCTGGTTGAGAGGTGCCAGCAGCATTTTCAGGGTAGCAGGGTTGCTCAAACTAGAAAGTATCTGCATGGCATTGGGTTCAGGGAGGAGACCCTTTCCCCTGTTTAAAGCCTGTAAAAAGAGAAAAAGAAAAAAGGGTCAATAAAAAGGAAAGAAATCTGAAATATGACTAACAGCATTAGATTTGGAATTAGTGCACAAGAAGGAACAATACCAAAGTCTGAGCAGCAATAAGTGCTGCCAGCATACTCCTGCCAGGCGGTCCTGGAGCACAAAAGGAGACGCGTATATGGGTTCCACTTAGAGGCTGTCCATCAGTTAATCTTTGCACGTCTTCAGCCATCTCTGGTGTGGGGTACTCCAGAATAGCAAATCGCCTAAAACTGGCATCTTGTCCCTGAGCAAGCTGAGAAAAGACATCAGGGCATAAAGACAACACGTAATGTGCTACATCAGGAAGCATAGAATTCAAGTACACACACACACACACACTTAACGACTGATGCAAGTCAGCTAACACGGACCCAACATGTAGCATATATATTTAGGATTCCAGCAGGTATCCAACACTAATTAGCTAATTAGCCCACCTTTCCAGAAGAACTTGTACCCATGCCAACATAATGCAGGGCATCACGACATTCACGGCTATTTACGGTTCACGAGGTTTCAATTCATGGCCAAGAATTCAGCCATAAGTCCGAGTGATCAACGCAGCCCACACACAAAGCCCAGTGAACAACAAGTCAATGACGACAAACCACTGAAGGTTCGAGTTCATAGAAATATGAGAAAGAAATATAAAATATAATAGCCAACGTCTAGACTCGAAAATTTAAAAAAATAAAAAGGCACGGAAGACTGCATTTTGATGCGGCGACCATCTTATTTCATGAAAAAACAACTCATGACTATGAACACTGGAAGTTATGAGCCAATTTGCATGGCTAACTGAAGACAAGTGGAAATGCATGTAGTTAAAAATCTTAGCAGGATACAACCCAAGATACAAGACGCATGAAAGGACCAGGTGTTAATGGGGTCAAAGTATTAATTGAGAGAAAGTTTCTATAAAAAGCTAGACTTGAACAAATCAAACTGTTTGCTGGCATACATCCCATTGTGTTAAGCTGCTCCATAGGAAAGCAGTGTAAACAGACCAATGTGATTACAGTCACTGCTTAATACCATGGCGATTGAAAGCATTCAGTTAATATTTGACTACTTTACACATGCTTGGGCAAATCATGCACAAAAGGCCAATACCATAAAAACTAAACAAGACAAGTGGACCATGCAGCTTCTTTTTCAATAAAGCAGGAAAAAACAAACAAAACAAACGCACCTTTAACAACTCAATTTCTGTTCCCAATAAAGAACATTCCTGGCTGCACAACACACACAGGCATGAAGCCACACAGGCAGTGTGTTTTGACATATGAAAAGAGGAGCACGCTCCCATTCCAGAAAGAGCCACAGGCTACAGGCCTGCTGACTGACACCACTTGGCCCAGTCAGCTGGTCATCACCATACAAACCATCAATGTTTATTGCCATAGAAACTGACAGCCTCAGGAAAAGCAGGGCAAAAAGGTGAGAGGCCTAGAAACAGGGAAAAAAATTATTCCACTGAAAGGGTAAATGATTACAGGGGTTAGGTGCAGATAGAGCACCTGACAGGACAAAAACAAGATGGTTACTTGCAGATAAGCACAAAAAAGGTTGAGGGTGGGGAGAGAAAACCAGCTTACTGCCAAATCCTTCATTTAAAAATTACCTGGACTATTCTTCATTCTAAGCCAACAAAAAAGCTGGAAACTACTTGAACATTTAAAATTCCTGCTTCTCAAAAGGCAGCAAACAATAAATGTACACATGCATATGAGAGCATTATGACAAACAGAATATCCACCGCTAATTAACTACATACATACTTGAATACTTAACACTATAATGCAGTTTTTCAGTTTGCAAAAGAATAGTATACGCATAACACGAGAGCTGAATGAAACGGACACGGGTCTCTGCCAGCTACTGCTCAAATAAGCATGCATGAACAGGTATCAACAATCGATGGAGGACATTAAAGTAGTGGTGTACAAACAAAAACACGTCCTTAATGGCAAGAATACCTTCAAGAGAGGCTTCAACACAGCCAGCAAAGATGTTACACCATCATGCTCTCGGCTTCAAGGGCGCCGAATTTCATGAAAGGTGTAAAACATGAGCTAAACTACATTCGCCCTCATATTTAGCATCTCTGACTTTACACAAAAGTAATGCGCCGTTACGAACGCATTTTACAAAAACGTTGGACTCGAGTGACGCACCATGGGGTCAACTAGTACTGGGGGCGCAGGCTCATTTCATTCCCACGCTGTCAAAACGTCTTCGTACTCGTCCATCGGACGAGATCAGCCACCAGGAATTAATGGACTCGCCAATTTTGTCCGTTGAGTATTTGAGCAGTGAAAATATAGACCAATACATGTCTATAAAGCTTAGCACGTCTGTGTGGGTGACGCAGATGGTGTTTGAACACATGGGCGCGACAACAGGAAAAAACGCTTGCTGGTGTTGCTCTTTAAGCGAAGAACGCACAAGCACGCTGGCAATGCAAATCGGAAATTTGGAGCTCGAAAAAATAAATAAAAATGCATCATGTATTAAAGGCTTTAGTGTAGTTCAAGATCATTAATAACAAGATTCAGTTAACATAGTTGGTCTTAGAAATTATTAACTAATATTATAATTACCGTTTGGACTTAGATTCTATTAGAGGAAAAGTTCAGGCCATAAATGTGACCATCTACAACAATCGGGTATAAAAGCCAACATTTTAATTTAGGTTCCATAATGATATTGTTTATAGTGATAATATTACAATAGGTGGAATTTCAAGCCTACTAATAAATGATGGGGCACAAGAATAGCCTACTACTGTTAAAACGACATACAAATTATGGAAGTGTATTAAGCTAAAAGTGGGGCCTAAAACTTAAGGCACAAGTAAATCATCCTGAGGCTCTAACGGGATTCATTATTTGAACCTGGATCCAATCATACAGTTGTTCTTATTGGCAAATTCTTTTTAGAAAGGCCAACTTCACCCACCTGGCAGAAGATGGGTTCAGGCAGGTCAGCCAGGGTGTTCAGCAGATCCTGAGCATTCAAGAGGCCCGAAGGCAGGCGGTCCACGCAGAGGCATCGCGAGTGCAGTGTGGCATATGTGAGAGAGCCCACTTCGGTCCAATGCACATAAAGCATGCGTGAGCCGAGCTGCTTGCCCAGCAGCTCTGATTTGGCCCGGGCGGCTGAGTCCTTCTTCATGTACTCCACAAAGCCGTAGCCCTTGGAGCGGCCCGTGGAAGCGCTGTGCACCAAGAAGCAGCGCTCCAAGTTGCCAAAGGGCCGCACCAGCTCCTCAAACTGCTGCTGCGTGAAGGCCCGCGGCAAGTTGGCGATGCACAGTAGTGCGTCTGTGGGCTGCAGCTGCACAGAGATCTCCCGTTCGCGCAGTACATGCTGGTGGAACTCCTTGATCGCGCACTGAGCCTGCTCGCCGTTTAGCAGAGTCACAAAGGCTGCAAAAACAAAAAAACATGAAGAGCAGCCGAGTAACGAATGCATGAACAAATGAGCATTAGGCATTATTGCACGGTAACGGTATGAAACTTCATCCTAACTAATTTTAGCCTGGCCATGGTCAAAAGACTTAAATTGATTCAATTGAATTTTGTAAACTACAGTAAGATTCATCACTTTAACCAATATTTAAGACAAATAAATATGCTTGCAATATTTCTATACTTTTATATTTTTGGCTGAGTACTTTGTACAGTGACCCAGTCTGCTAAAACATGTCCATTTAAGACTTGTAAGGGACACGTATGGCTACAATACAGCAGTTGCTGCCTTTCTCAATCCCCAAGTTGTCTCAGAGCCAGTGACTCGATTGTTAGAGAACCAGTGCAGTTGAACCAGCAGGAATTACAAAGAAACTGTTTGTATGAATAAAAATAAAAACAACAGACACCACCACATTTGGTCACAACAGCTCTGTGAGCATGAAGGACATACCTGTTCCTTTGTATTTGTCCACAAAGCAGTACTTCAGATCATAGTTGCTTAACAACTCGTGAACTTCCTGAATAAGAAGGTAATACAAGTATAGAGAACATATGTTTAAAACATGACCAACGTGAAATAGCCATAAACCGTTTATTTGTACAGTTTATGCTTCATTGATTAATTAATTATTATTATTTTTAAAGGTACATCAGACAAGGCATGTTCAAAGTACCACTGTCAGCACGGCCTAGATCAGGGGTTCTTGCAGCCAGGAACCCCTTTCAGTGTTCCCTCTTTTTTTTAATTCCCCAGACTCCCTTATGATGGCAGCACACATTTTATGGGTATAAACCAAATACTCCAATATTAAAGAACATATTTTTGTCTATGTGCCATCATATTTATTTATTGGGGCCATTAGTTTTTTTATTATTATTATTATTATTATTATTCCTGAACTTTCCAACCACAGAACCCAAACCTTACACGGCGTAAACAGCACTTTTCCCTAGTGTTATTAAAACTGCAGTTAGATTTTTTAATTTTTTTTGAAGTTGACACTATGCAAGCTTGCTGAAGTTAAAGCTTAAAACTAGGAAATTAACTTCCTATAAAAGAAACGGTGAATTTTAAACCAATTCAATTAAGCTGAGAAGAACCCACATAACTCATAACTACAACAAATTAGTAGTTGTAAGAGTTGTTAGTGATTAAAGATATAACAAGGGGACACAGGCTCTAAAAAGGAAAAAAAAAAAGAGTTCAACCACAGAGCATAAGCTTCATTTCACGCGCACGCGCCTCAACATGGCGTTCAATTCAGGCCCTTTTTTTACAGGGACTTCTTTTAAGTGTAGATTTGCTGAGGAATAACTGCCACGCTTTAAAAAAAGAGGAGAAGAGAAAAGAAAAGAAAGAAGCGTTCATCCCAGCATGCAGTCGAGCGCTTTCCTTTACCCGGAGCTGAAAAACGATGTTAAAGCGCTTTTGACCTTTTGTCACCCCCTCATTAGTTCACGTGCCCCAGAGCGCGTTCACGACACGCGGTGCGCGCGCACGACACGCAGAGCGCGTTCACGACACGCGGTGCGCGCGCACCAAATCACGCATTTTTCATTTCTTTATTTCTTTTATTTCTTCTTCCCCCAAAACACAAAATGTCACTGCAAGTCTTACACAAGCAATAAATGTTTATTATAAAAAAATAAAAAAAACACGAAGCCAACGCGGTCAACACGCCATCTAAACCCATGAACCACCATTAGCCTAGCCTAGCCTAGCATAGCATAGCCGCACAGATTAGCGCGACTTTTTATCCGAGTAGTGACGTCAGCTAAATTACTTTCTTATTTTATTTATTTTATTTAAACTAGCCGACGGTTTCTAAAAACACCGGCGCAGTTTCTCGCCCCAAACCCCCAGATTTTACTTTACTTAAAAAAAATAAAATATAAAATAAAAAAAAACTTATCACTTATTGGAATAAAGTCATTTTAAAAATAAAAAAAGGGGGGTTTGTTTTTGTTTGAAAATGTCCAGCCAGAATATAACTGCCATCATGGATTAGCCTAGCTAGCTAGTTAGCTTAGCATAACGTAAGCACAAACACGGCTGGATTAGCTTAGCATAGCATAAGCACAAACACGGCTGGCTTAGCATAGCGTAAGCACAAACACGGCTGGATTAGCTTAGCATAGCATAAGCACCAACACGGCTGGATTAGCCTAGCTAGCTTAGCATAGCGTAAGCACAAACACGGCTGGATTAGCTTAGCATAGCATAAGCACAAACACAGCTGACTTAGCTTAGCATAGCGTAAGCACCAACACGGCTGGATTAGCTTAGCCTAGCTAGCTCCCCTTTTGAGTAAGTATAAAGTGTTTCTGTAAATAAAAATAAGAGCACTTTCCCACGGCCGGCCACTCGCCTGATTGGTGATATCAGCGGGGAGGCTCTTCATGATGATTTTGCGGCGGTTGTAAAACTCTCTTCGGGTTCGTTCCAGACGGCTGGTGATTTCCTCCCGGCTGAGGGCTGTCAGTTCAGCGTCAGCCCTCCGGGGAAAGTCGCTCCCGGTCGACGAGGCGTCATCGTGGGATTCCGCCTCGGAGTCTCTGCGCCTGTCGCCAGCCCAGGGCTCCGTCTTGGCTTGATCGTGGTGCTCATAAGACGGACGGGCAGTGAAAGGGGTAGCCGCGTGGCACCGCTCCTCTGCGGGGGCTCTGCTGACGGACACCGGCGCCGCCATAGCTTCGTGTGGAAGCTCCTCAGCGTGCTCGCGGTTTAAACAATACACGCGTGCGACTAACTCGGCCGCTCATTGGCTGACACGGTGAACGGCGTCCGAGGCGGGGCTAATCGTGTCACGTGTTCATTTTAAATCGATAACAAGCAGGGGTTGCCATGAGCCGTACAATTCAGTAATCGACTGAAAGCACACGTGGTTTGGTAAGGGGACCACTATAGCGTTTTACACACACACACACCTACACACCCACACCCACACACACACCTACACACACCTACACACACACCTACACACCCACACCCACACACACACACACTCACACACACACACACACATACACCCACACTCACACACACACACACACATAC